>JAVYIG010001870.1:0-142500 GCA_035222895.1 Strongylocentrotus droebachiensis
ATGATCGCTTCTCTCATCTAGAGCAACGGATGGAACTGCTGCTTGTTAAGAGGCTTGATGAATTTGAGATGAAGCTTGATGAGAATGCAGAAAAGATCACTGCTTGCTGTATACAACTTGATGATGTGGTGGTAGAGATGAAAAAGCTAAAGAGGGAGAAAGAAGAAATGCTGGAGAAAATAGATGACCTGGAAAACAGGAGCGGACGTAACAACTTAGTGTTCCATGGAGTTCCAGAGAGTCCAGATGAGAAGTGTCAGGAGACAGTCGAGCTACTACTGGATTTTGCTGGCATATCATCAGATAAATCCTTCATAGAGAGATAGATATCATCGAACACCGTCCGGCTCTGCCTCGACAGGATCTTCGAAGGATAAGCCCAGGATCATACATGTGGCTTTTACATCATACGTGGCAAAGGAGAAAGTGAGGAAGGCCTGCATCTCAAAGCTTAAGGTTAACACGTTCAAGGGTATAAAGATTTATGTATCGGAAGATTTCTCGAAGCGTGTGATACAGAAGCGGAAGAACAAGTTGGACCACCTCAAACGTCTGAAAGATGAAGGGAAGAAACCTTTCTTCCTTTTTCCTGATAGACTCGCGTATCGTAACCCAGAAGGGAAACTGCACATTGTAGCCTGACTTTACCTAGTGCAGAACCAACAGACACAAATTACTTTTGAGGACTAGTTTTATAGATAATGCTATGTATCGAAACTTTTTATTACAGTCAGACTACTTGGTCTTTTTTTTATTTTTCATATTGTATACAAAAAAAACTTTTTTTTTTTTAAAGAGTATGTTATACGTCATTTATTCATACATGGCTATTATGGCTATTGCTGCCTAATCATCATAAGCTTCAATGGAGCTGTCAGTTGGGAATTGGTGTTGACATTTTTGCTCCCTTTTCAGTAGGCCTATCTCTAGCACTTGCACTCGGGGCTGATTTTTTATTTGAGGCCCTGTGTTACACCTTGTGCTTGCCTTCTTTTTTCTTTTACAAGTTTAATGTGAAAGATGACTTTTTAAATCATTATGTGAATTTTTTATTTTTTGTGTAATCTTTCAACGAATGAAAATATTTGCACTATTGAACGAATAAAAAACATTCATTATTTGTTTTATACAACATCGAAGAAGATCTAATAGAATGTTAATCAACAAATTATGCTTTACTCCTTGTATTGAAATAAATTAAAGTTGGAGTCAAGCCTTCTCGATTACATGCATTCAGATTGCCTTCGCGTCAGATACAAGCAGGGATACGCGCACGGCAGAGAGGTAGGCAGTCTGTATATAACCAAAAATGCAAGGCGAATATAATAACCAAAAATGCACGCCCATGCAATAGAACATCTATTGAATATCATGTGACCAACAATCCTCCAATCAAATGACAAGGATCCACGTAGGTGTCGTATAATACATGTTATTCAGCTGTTGAGCTGCTATATGTGGTATTTCCCATGTAAAGATAAGGCATGCAACATATTTTACATTGTATTTGTACCTGGAAATGCTGTTGATGCATGGTCTGGCTCATCTCCCACACCTAGTGCACCTAAAATGAAGAAAAAGAACTACCTGTCAGTACCTGAAAAATAGTCATGTTCACAAGATCAAACTTTACATACATATAACGTCATGAAGAATCCAGTAGATATTTCCCAGAGGTACCATATACCCTGGATTAAAGGTGCATTGTGACAGTGCAGTATCTGGAAACTTTTGTTGAATGTTCGTTAAGATGACTTGTACAGGGGTAGTTGGCAGCATGTTAGTATCATTGGTTATTGATTCTTGTACAAGTGAAGAAAAAGTTCAAGACTGTGGAAAATAAATATCCAATATTATTAACTTCTGAAATTAAGATTTACCTTTTCATTAATTCACATTTGTTGTAGGATAGTCAGATTTATTTTTTCAAACACAAAGAAATTTAAAACAAAATCAAAATGTAATCCAGGGCAATAAAAATGAAATAAATAGAATGGTTAGTATTTGGTGAATCTCCATCTTTTACCTTCAGATAATTCACTACTGCTACCAGCTTGATGATTTAGAGAACTCTGGGTTCCCCCTGCAGATCCACCGGCCTCTTTACTCGGTGGATTAAGACTCCCAGCTGAGTTGTTTGCCTCGGACTCAGGAGCAGAGTGGGAAAAGATCAAAAAATTGTTCAATCTAAAGAGTAATATGTCTTTCTGTCATTCCCCCCCCCCCTTTAGCCACAAATATCATAAATATAGAATTGTTTTAAAATCAGGAATTTTTTCCTCTTTTACGTAACTTGGCGTTTTAAATTATGTAATACCAAAACTATTTAAGAGAAACGCACCTAAAACATGAACATGTACCTCCCAATGTTCAGTCAAATACGGTACATGTTCTCCACATTCACATCTGCACCTAGTATAGCTACATGTATATTAACAATAAATACATGTAGAATTTGAGAACAAATTAAACCAAGTAATATTTCAACATATATAACAAAGTCGTATTAATACTCACAACATTTGAAGATTTCCGATCACTTTTCCTTCTTTTCCCTAATACATGATACAAAGCCAAAACAAAGAAATGTTTCAAATAACAGAAAAAGTAGACCAACAACTGTTCAAATATGAAACTTTGGCATATTGTCAACAGAACTGGTTTCTTAATGGTTGTTTGATATGGATCTTGTGAAAAACATGTTTCCGAATTCCGATCCTAATACATTGAGTCTAAAACAAAACAAAGAATTAGTTTTAAGAGAAGGTTGAGTTCTGGGAAGAGGTGAAAAATAATTTGTGAGCGTTATCATTCTTATTATGCAAGTGTGGAAGAACATCAGATAAGACATGTTCCCTGAAAAGCATGGCTCTTCAAATGCCTTCATATTCTAAATATGTCATGTACATCGTAAAACTTGGGGGGTAGGTTTTTTACGCCACATGTTCGTGTAGTCCCATATACATCTTTCTGTGTACAGTGTTTGTAACTTTACCAAGACTTGGCCAATTTCTTATCATTTTGATGATTCCAGAACCTTGCAATACACACAAATTCTTATATGCTAGATGATCAACCTTTTCTGGTCGATTCCACACCGTTTCTTTCACAATGCAATCGCATGACCAGAACTCAACTTCATCTTTAAGCCAATTAAGTACATGTATAATTATATTGGTAGCAAAAAGGAAATTAGAATGAAACCTACATGAAACATATTTACTCTTGGCATTCTCCTTCTATCTAAAGCTACATGTGCAAGATATTTTGATGTTTAAAGGAATAGTTGAGTTCTGTTTTCAGACCGCAATTGCCTTCAAAGTGCATGGTTATTGCTCTTGTTCTTATCTATGACATTTCTATAGTGCCCTTTGAGGACCTAAAATTGCTATGAAGGTAATTTTAGACCCCAAAATGTGTGAAATTTAGCCAATACGATCATATCAATCTAGCTCCACTTTCAAAAATATACGGCGACCGTTAATTAATTAATTAATAACAAAACATGGGCCGCCTGATTGGGCTTAATATAACCAACAAAAAAGCCACCATCGGCATTGGCTGAAATACACTGTAAAAGGCGCTATTTCATTTTTTCAACATTTTGTTCAGATTATTGAATATTTGTGGTGGTACACAAATATTAGAAATCGTTATATTTATGGATATTTCAGCCGTCTCTGAACCGATTTTGATCAAACAAAGACGATTTTGTCATTTAAATTGTATTTTCTTTCAAATTTGACACTCAAAATATGTTGTGTAGCGCCCTCTGCAACAGAACTCAACTATCCCTTTAATTCATGATTTATGAAGATTTATAAGACCCTCCAATCCTGACAGATCCCCACACAGTAATCATGGAGATTAATTGTGATGTTACACATAGGCATTTTGGTTGTCTTGTGCTCATCAACGTTGTGCACCAAACTGCCTGAATGGACCAGGAATGCAGGTTGGTGCATGCATGTTTTCACCTCTCATTTTCTTTTTTATTCTCCACTTCAAAAGAATAAAAAAATTACAGCAGCTTAATATTGCTGATATTTGGTGTATGTAATTATCATGTAAAATCAAAGAAATGTAATGACACTTTTGTTGAGGGCTTACTAAACTACAAAGGCTTTATATAAAGGGTACATTTGCTCAACCTGTAAATATTTTTTCTCCTATTCAAAGTGCTTTCCCTCTTTCTTTCCCCAGTCATATCTTAAGATTTTCCAATGCAAATAATGTACACATGTTTGTGAAAGGTTAGCACAGAAACAATTTATCTATGGCCCATCTCATATCATAAAACAAACTTTAATTTGCTTGTCATTCTCTTTCTACCAAAGTCTTTCTGCATAATGCTTCCGATAAATTTTTGTTTAATTTATTTAATACAATGACATAATTGACTTTGAATATCCATATTTACTCACACTTCCAGCATTTCCACACTATAGCAGATACAGTACCTGTGCATTTAAGAGAAAAGCAAAATGTAGATCTCAATTTGATATGATTGTGAATCAAATCTTCATCTATCTTACCAGTATTATATTTTTACTTAATTTACATTTTCATATTATTTTCAGGAACACTTAAAAATATAATAATAACAAGAAACACAAGAGATGAGCCAATAAAAGAAGCCATCAACTAATGCCTGCGGATCACCAGAACAAAAAGAATTGATGTATTAAAAGGCGTTATATAAAAGCTAAATGTTATTATTATTATAATAATGTTACATCATATAAGACAGAACTTCACACTAACTTTTTTGGTCCGGATTTGTCTTTTAAAAGTCTGCATGCATGCGCCCTATGTTAAACAATTTGGAATTAAGGGGGTCTAGGCCTTGTTTTTAGGTGCCCATGTGTCCCAGGTACCCGTTAGTGAAGGGCCCTTTATAAGATATCATATACATGTAAGGTACAAAGTCCACCATGGAGAGTTTACATGGCTATCCATGCAAGAAACAAAGATTCACGCAACTCACTCAAAGTAAGGAATGGTATATAACACTGTAAATGGGCCTGTATTCACCTGTATATTTGACAAGAAATTTGAAGTGATGATCAAGTTCATATTTCAACAGGACTATTCAACAAAACCAAAAGCAACAAATGGAGGTTAAAATTTTATTTCTGTTTTTTGTTTAAACCCAATATACACTGTAAAAGGTGTAAATATACCACGTGTTTGAGCTAAAGCTCTGCAAATATGATTATTAATCTTAATGCATCCCCAATGAAACCTACTCTATAAAAAAGACCTTCAGAGTTTCATGTGCGGTATTCTTTTGGGGAGAAAAAATGGGAAAAGATGTAATTACACCCTCAGCAAATTAGAAAGTAAGTGGGAATTCGTTACTGTTCAAAAAATTCATATAACCTTACTTGAAATTTAATAAAATATAAAATATAAAGGGAAATCCAATCTTTTAATTGTATGGAAGCAGAAAAACGAGAGAAACTTAAAGCCCTACTGTACTACTTGTAGCTACTTGCTCCCTCTATATAGAAAACAATGCCTAATCGGTGACCATTGGTCCCCCATGATCCTCTTTTTCTTATGTTAATTGAGATTTGAGAGCTGAGTTGATGAGATAGCCACCTGTCAGTGACCACCCTGGGTGGTCTGCCAAACTAGTACAGACGGCCTTTAATGCCAAAATTTTGAAATGAATTGGACCAATAATTAAAAAAGTAAGAATGTTTGAATGATAGATCATTAAAATATATGTAAATCTCAAATTGGCAATTTGGTCAGTGGATTGTGACATACCTATTCAAAGACAACTCCCCAGTTTGTAATGTACAAAAATATCATTACTTTTTGTTTATCTCCTAATGAGCGCCTTCTCCCTTGAGGCACTACTCAAACATATATCATGGATAGCATGATAAGTCCTCCGAAATCAAAACAAAAATCTTCAGTGTCATACATTCTGAAATGTTGACATTTTAGCCAATTTTGTTTGTTGGAACATGAGAGTTGTCTGGCATAACATCACTGTATCACTGCAGATTCAGCCATTTTGGAAATCCCATATTCCCATTTCAAGAATCCATATAACTTTCTTAATTTCCTTTTAAATGTCTTCTCTGATTTTTCTGCTTTCTTTTCTAGGAATAATTGCTATATAAGGTTGGATTTTTCTTTAGCATAGAGAGGTTATGACAATCAAAATCTTGGTGATTTTTTGTTGTTGACATCCCGTATAATAATAATATATAATAACATATTACATTTATATAGCGCTTAATACAAAGTTTCTAAGCGCTTAACAAAAATAAAATACAAAGTAATGTTAACCTACAAATTACAACAATATAATACATGATACATAATTATAATAAAAAATTCCTATACAATCATACAATAATAATAATGGATACTCACAAATCAAAGCAAGGGACCCTACAATTGGCCCCCACAGGGCTATTTTTTGATCTCTACTCCATCCTTCTGTATTTCCATCTGTAAAAGCAGTATAAATGTAATGTTAGCTTCGAAAATATGTTTCAGGACCTGTTGTCTGAAAAAGCTTGAATCAATAATAATTTCAAACGGACACAAAATATCCTGAGTTATTTCCATGGTAAAACAGGACGTGGTAAAATACTCGATAAAATTAAGTGTAGAATGATTGGATATTGGGTTAGATTAGTTAAAGGGAAGCAATCAAAGTATTAATTGATTCTTTTTAAGTTTCTGTTGCAGTTGCAAAGTGAAGGACAAAGTTTCGTTAATATAAAGTCACAATGGGTTGAGTTTCTTGCAGACAGTTTTGACTATGCAGGACTTGGGAACGTCTGGCGAGCTCAAGGAGAAGGATATAGTGCTGCCTGGATTATGAATACTATGAAAACCAGGCTTTCTGACATGTCTATTCAGAAATGGAGCGCAGCTACCTGGTCAAATCGTATTTGCACAAACTATAGGATGTTTAAGAATCAGTTGGTTTATGAAAAATACCTGCAGATATTATGTCAGAAGGAAGCAATAACTTTAAGTAAATTTAGATGCAGAACACATAGACTACCAGTTAATAAAGGTAGATTTGATGCAAATGTAGTAGATGATTTGCAATGCCCACTCTGTACACCAACAGATATTGGTGATGAATTTTATTATATTTTTGTATGTCCATTCTTTCTAAATGAGAGAAAAATGTATACCAAATAACTTGTGTGGTAATAGCTTAAAGGTAATACAAAGTTTTGGTAAAGGGTCATGAATCTGGTTCAAATGAACATATTGGAAGCATATGCGATCCTACAATATTCAGTGATCGTTGGCGCAGTTGAATTTGAGTGTAAAGTGATGAAATTGTAATAATAAACTGTTTATGTTGTATAGCTCCCTCTCAAGGTCAATATATTAATTTAGCTATAACACAATGTTTCTTGACTAAAATCGACCGATTGGCTATTCACGTTCGGAAATTATATATCACAACTACATATTCTGAGATTTTCATGGTCTCAGCTACCATTGTATGGCCGTAGGCTCTATTTGAAATTTATCAAAATTTACCAGGAGCACCGGTAAATTTTTATATTCAATTTATCTTGAAAGCAGAAGTGTTTTAGGGGCTAAATTTTCTAGTGCTTATAATACATTCACAGGGGCATCCAAATATATCAAAATGGTAAAGAATCACTTTCCAGCCAATTTTCAAAATTTCCCAAAACTTTGTATTACCTTTAAGACCAAGTACGTTGCACATGGATAAGGTTTTTAATACAGCTCACGCTTGCCAGTTAACATTTTTCAAAAGAGTCAAGGGTAGATGGTAATACTGTAAATGATAGCTCACAATTAAGCAATGTTGTTAGGCACACATGTAGCGGTAGGAGGATGAATTGCCCATTTCGCCTTGATTTGTAAATATGTTTATTTTTTCGTATTATCACATGTTTATCATTGTTCATATTATCACATCTTTATTATTGTTCATATTATCACATGTTTGTCTTTGTTCATATTATCATATTATGTTTATCAATTTTCATGTTATCACATGTTTATCATTGTTATACTTGTTATATTGATACTATGTTGTAAATATGTTTGTACTCTCATACCCCGAGAGGGGGTCGATAGAGTCAATAAAATCTTACAATCTAACATTTTCCAATTCTTGCCAAGGAGGAAAAATGTGAATTTCTCTGTTCAACCGTGTATTGAGCTCTGAAATGATTTTATGATTCTTTTTCCATTTAATATGAAAACAGACCTGACCTGTCTGTCATCAACTGGCTCCAGATGTCAGAAAGGGAATAAGGTGAAACTTATTTTTTTTCTCCATCTTATGCTCTTAGACCACATTCACACTCACTATATTAGACTGGTCTTATAGCTGGAGCAATTTCTTGATAAGAGCAATCTAATGTATTGAAGTGTAAAGACATGACTGTGTCGGGAAGCGTACCTCTGGACCGGTTCACTTTCCAGGGTAAGTTTAAGCGCTTTTGGAAGCGAACCATAACCCTGCCACTATAGTGGTTCATTTTGCCAGCGTTCAGGTGCTTTTGTGAGAAGCATACCTTCGCGGTACCAATGGGGTACGCTTCGCACTCAAATCCGGGGAGATATGACACGTGTGTCAAAGGTGGATTATTTGGCGGCCCATTTATAACAACTATGGAGCCGTCTGGCCTGCCCCGATCACTATTGCTAGCTGTTGGATAGCGATTAGGCAGATCTCATCGCATCTCTGTGCCGATTTTGCAATTTGTGAACAACAACAGGCAACTTTGCAATTTGGTCCGCTCGATCACTTCCTATACGGTACCGTCACGCTTTAGACCGGCTTGTCTTTAGACACTCGTGGAGGTACGATATGGACTGGTGCAAGCACGCTCTGGACCACCTCATGAGCATCAGGAGATGGTCCTCCGTGGCACACTTCAAGAGCGGTATGGTACGGTACGGTTTGCTTAAGAAGTGCTCCTCTGGTGTGGTACGGTTTGGGTACGGTATGCTTAAAGAGTGCTTAAACACCCCCTTTGACAGCTGTAATTTGAAGTTTTGAAGTTTTATTTATTCCGCATTTTACATAGAAAAACAGTTTATATTCTTTTCTTTTTTTATACAGGCGTATATAAGAATAGATTTTACACAAGAAAAAAAAAATAAAAAAAAATAGTAAATTGCAGAGTGAAGATAAATCTTGCCAGGAAGCGTACTGTAATTGGAAGTGAGTGTGTGTTTGCAGGAGAGTACCGGTAATGATGAGTTTTGGAAGTAAAACAAACAAATATGGGAAGAGGTAGAAATGGAAGATGACAGTGGGAAAATAAAGGAATACATATTAAAAACATGAGGAAACAAAGGAAAATTTAAGGAATTATAGAAAAAAAAAAGAAAATGATAGAATGATAAAGATAAGAATAACATAATGGAAAGGAGAGAAAATGGAAGAAGAAAAACAAAGAACATAATACCTTTAAATTACACATATAAGAAAAGATAAAAAGAGAAAACTATAAAAACATAACAATAACAAGAAAAAACATAATGAAAGATGATGAAATTAATAAAAATACATGTTACACAATGAAAGTGTGTCTAGTACATGGCAGAAGAATTATAAGAGAAAATAGAAAAAGAGAAAATGATTGAAGGATAAAAACAAAGGATAACATAAGGAAAAATAGAACAAGAAGATGGTACAATGATAAAATTACAGAAAAATATAATGAAAGAGAGAAAATGATAGAAGGATTGAAACAAAGAATTACAAGAAAGTAAGGATGAGAAAGATAAAAACTAAGAAGAACATAAAGAAAAATAGAAAGAGAAAGAAAAAGAGAAAATGACAGAATTATAAAGAACAAAGAATATCAGAAGGAAAGACAAAAAGAGAAAACAATAAAAGAATAAAAACATATATCAGGGAATGTAGGAAGAGAAGAGGATAACACCAAAGGATAACATGGAGGATACAACAGTTGGGGGGGGGGCATTTTGTAAGATCCATTACTAATCCAAATATGCATTTTATAACTTTAAAAAATGTTGCATTCTAGACACAGAATATAGTAAATAATGTTGAACTTGCATTTCAGAGCAGTTTGTGATCACCAAAATTAAAGTCTGACCTTACTGCACAGATTCATACACATCCCTCAGCCTTTTCACACACAGCTAAAATTCATCGTATCTAGAGCTGATTAGTTTTAAGCTATTTAACTCAACAGTTTTAAAGGGATCGTTTAACAAAGTTAAATCTGAGATACACGGCCCTACGTGTTATCAGTGTCTGTGATATGGTGTAATATTGAAGCCCTAAAAAAATTGCGCTTCAAAATGATCAAGAAGTGCCTCAAAAAAGAAAAAATCTTTGAGTGACGGGTTTTACCATACCGGTACTCGTTTTCCCCTATAGACTGTAGTGTTATGAAAACCGTCAGGCGAACGGTTTTCAAAATTTGTAATTCCAATCATAAATATCTTGATAAATCAGACGGGCGATCGGCTTGTAAAAGTCATGGGGTTCCTGACTGACCTAAAGGTTTATAATTATCATTGCATCATGAGCTAAATCCAGAATTTTGTTTCAGAATCTGAGACAAAGTTACCGGATCCCTTTAAACAGCTTTAAAGAATATTTTCCCTGTGTGAACGTCGTTTATACAATGTTTGGTTTGGATTTGGATTGATGTAATTGTGCCGTAAAAGATGTTCCATGCGTCCATTACTCAATCCTTCTGTATTTCCACCTGTAAAAGGAGCATAAATGTTATGTTTACTTTAAAAATATGTTTCAGGACCTGTTGACTGAAGAAGCTTGAATCAATAATTTCAAATAGACACAAAATATACTTATTGCCATTGTCATGATTAATTAAAAGAATACCTGTAAGTGCATGCAGGGGCCGCCATGACAGGTATTCTAATAAAATAGTGGTCTCATGACGGGATCTCTGTTCGGTGACTAATGATAAATATCATATGCATACTCCAATAATCAAAGACATACGCAGTACCCATTTATACATGTACACATCTGACATCTGTGGTCTGGACTGCCACCATCCATACTTGTGCAAGGTTTAGATCAGACAGACTATCTTTGCCTTGGTAGCCAGACCCAGTGCTATGCATAGTATGCACCTTATGGTCATTTCCCTAGAAAATATTAAGCTCATTCAGAATCATACCGGTATAGAGCATTTGAAAAGAGGCTAATTCATCCAGGGTCTCTAAGGCGGACAAGCATAGCTTATGCAGAATGCTTCCTATTTTAATAAAATGGTGTACAGCACAGAAGTTCATATTCCGAATACAAAAAATCTTGAGAAATAAAGATATTCATATGAAAAATAGTCTACTGAACAGCAATGCCAAGTAGAAATGTGAATTTCTCTGTTCAACCGTGTATTTAGCCCTGAAATGATTTTATGATTCTTTTTCCATTAAATATGAAAGCAGTCCTGACCTTTTGGGAGTAAGGTGAAACTTATTTTCTTTTTATTTAATGCTCTTAGACGGTTAGACCCCATTCACACTCACTCTGTTAGACTGGTCTTAGCTGCCATGGAGCAGTTTCTTAATCAGAGCAATAATGGTTTAAACTACGGCTGCAAAAATTTCAACACAGAGCTATTTCGGCGTCGAAAATCTGGAAAAAAGACCCTTAAACGCATCATACAGTGAATCTGGTAAGTGGAACTGATGTTTATTAGCCTAGGCCTAATTTAAAAAAAAATGTATTGATATGAATCCGCCAAAGTGACATTTTAGTCCAAAAGTTTGGCCGGAGTTTGGTGGTTAGAATAAAGATCCAGCCACCGAGTTTGCAGAGAGGAGCTGACGGTCGACCCTACCCAAATAAGAGGCTAACGAACGAAAGAGACAGAAATTTTCGGTCTATATCCCCCCTTGACTATATTTTCTTCTCTTTACTTCTATTTTGCCCGACTGATCATAGTTCTGAAATTCAACTTAGAACTTAAAATGGTTTGTTGAAGCAAAGCAGAAAATTCAATAAATATATTGATCTAGATCTAGATCTAGGAAATCACATGAACAATTGAAAAATTATGATTTAGAGTCTATTTGTAATTTCAAATCACAATTGGGAATTTATTGAATTGTGGCCATGGACTATCTAACTCTGTGGCCCGAATTCACAAAGGAGGTTTGTCGACAAACATGTTTATGTGCGTCATATGACGCGTTTCGAACCAAGGTTTACAATGCAGCTATAGATATACTATTATAAGATGATGACGTAGATCCTAATCAAATGATTGGTTGAAAGCGTACATGTGACCAGGCATTTATTTTGCCCAACGCGTAATTTGGGTAATGACCGGTCATTACCACATCTAGCTTAAAATTAGCGCAAAATAAGCGCGACACAAGTCAGAGGTCTAATATTAGACGCGCGCAAGGCAAGGTACGCCCAATTTGCGCTTATTTTAAACCATGGGTTATGTAAATGAGAATTTAAACCATGGGTTAGATTTAAACCTCCTTTGTGAATTCGGGCCTTTGAGTTTGAGATGAGGGCGATTGATCAAATAACAAGGATCCACGTTATAATTTTATAAAACAAATAATACACATCATTTTGTTCGGGCATTAGTATAATTACCCACACTCTTTGAAAAAGTCTAACAGGATTTCGGCTATAGCCTCGGGCGTGTTAGACTTTTCCAAAGGTACCTTGTGTGGGTAATTCTTACTAATGCCCTCACTGCTGTGTATTATTTGTATACTACACTCTATGAATGCAGCCGAGTTCTACTTCCGGCTTCCTGGCTTCCTGTTGATGAGTGATTTACGGGCGTCGCTAACGCCCATGCGTTACGGCTTATTATAACCTTAATTGTATATCTAGATCACGGTCTACATCATGCTTCATTATCTATCTTTACAGAATCCTGACCTGTATCTGTTGTTGGTATAACAGTTTCCATTGGCATCTGATGTTCAACGGTTCTCTGAGTTGATCCACTGGCTCTTACTGGTTCTCTGCCGCACCAGCTACATGTACCTGTACAATTGACGTGCGGTCACCGAGACACGTACTGTACACGGGTGCACGTACGAGGTGACGATTTGGGGAATCCCCACTGCATCGTAGTTTCATTTTAGGAACTGTTTTTTAATTCCTTCGGAATAATAAATCCTAAGCTTTCAATAAAATTATCAAAATAATGCACCTCTCATTTAATTTCCGAAACTATGAACCCTGTTTTATTTCTAGAATTACAAACCCTATTTATGAAAAACAATTCTTCATAATTATTGAGTACATTCGAGAGAAAAAAAAAACCTACGGAATAAGGAACCTTTAATAAACGTCATGTAACCGTTGAAATTGGGGCACTATCCTGAACTGTCAACATTTTTGTGCTACTTCATTATATTCGATAAACATATCCCGAGCCCTGTAGATACCATATATCATGATAATCTTAATCATTATATGATTTTCATTTCTAGAAAATGAATTTTTCATCGTTTGATCTGTTAAAATGCCTCTACCAGATCTTTTTTGTTCTGTCAGAGACATTTTTTTAAACTTAAAAATATTTTTTAAATTAGGAAGCTATCCCTACGATTTTCGTTTTCCATTGCTCTCTCTCTCTCTCTCTCTTTCTCCCTCTCCTTCCTTGTCCCTCTCCCCTCTCTCTATTCTCCTCCCTTCATATCTCGCTTTCTACCCTATTCTCAATTCCCTCTTCCCCCTTTCTCACTCTTTCTTTCTTTCGTTCTTGACTCAATCTCTCCATCTTTCGTACCTCTCTTCCCTACTCTTTTGTTGCATATACTGTATACCCGGTAACGATTCTACCATGTAATTTTTAAAAGGTATTATATACCTCACTTAAGTAATCCAGCCCTCTGATTGGTCGAAATTGCATTCATAAACTTCAACTGTTCCTGTAAAATTCTCGGTAACCATGCATAAAACATTTCAATATTTTTAATAACCATGGTTATTAAAAAAATAAGTCAGTCTCCATGGTTACCCCATAGGTTTACATGTTAAAAAATGGTTTGAGCGATGAAGGATACCATACGTGTGCGAAAAATTGATCGGTAATTTCATACAAGACAAGACAATTCCAAACAAGACAAAAATGGCTCAAGAATCTCTCCCAAGATTTCAACTTATCAAATGCAAGACTCGCTGACAGCAAGAACAACAAAAAGGGTACGTGAAATTATCCATAAACATGTTCGTTTAGTTGCTGAAAAAGCATAGACGAATAGACTCTAGACGAAAATAGATCTAGTTGTCAGGGTGTGATCGCGCACCTGATGTTGTGTGTTAAAATTATTCACATAGAGATTGTACGCAATGCATTCCCTATGCAGTCTACGTGCATTCCGCGACCATGCAAAAAAGGTCAAGTTTTTTTTTCAATTCGAGATTCAAACCTTTATAATCTGTTGTGATCCTGAAGGTGATACTCAATAAGTGAGGTGTCATATGAAAGCGCAGGTTCTTCTCCATATTCCCCACAGGGCCGGCCCACCCCCAAAATTGTAAAAATATCTTGCTTAGACTAGAATCTAGATCTAGTCTACTTTCAAAGATACAAAAATAGATCTAGTTGTCAGGGTGTCTTGATCGCGCACCCGATGCATGTTGTGTGTTAAGGTCAAGTTTTTTTTTCAATTCGAGATTCAAACCTTTATAATCTGTAGTGATCCTGAAGGTGATACTCAATAAGTGAGGTGTCATATGAAAGCGCAGGTTCTTCTCCATATTCCCCACAGGGCCGGCCCACCCCCAAAATGTAAAAATATCTTGCTTAGACTAGAATCAAGATCTAGTCTAGATCTACTCTCAAAGATACACTCATAAAACATAACCGTGCAGATAAACTAGAGAAAGGCCAAGGTGGTGTCATTAGTTGACTCTTTTGTTTTCGGCATATAAAAGTATTAATGACTGCTTTAATATTCGAGAAATAGTTGTTTTTATACGCTCTCGGGAAGGTTACAATTGGGCTATTGCCCTCGGCACGCCTCGGTCAATAGCACAATTCTAACCTTCCCTTGAGCGTATAAAAACAACTATTTCTCTCAAAGCAGTCATTAATACTATACTAATAGATTGTAAAACGTAGACAAAAGGAGAAAGGTCAGTTACACAAGGAACTAATGAGGTACACATTCTATTTACAAAACAGGGAAATATCTGAAACAGAAAATAAAACAAAAAGGGAAAATATTTGAACCTTTACATGGGATGTAAATGAAGGAGAATGAGTGGGTAGGCATTTAATTGTAATACATGCAAGAAAAGAAAGAAGCAATCAGCGTGTTTCCACAGAAAACATCGACACGGTATTTTCCGTGTCATACCGTGTCATACCGTGTCATACCGGGTCAGTTTTCCTGTGGAAACACAAGCGTGTCGGGTCGAGTCGACCGATCGAGATGCGGATTATCAGATCCACCTCTGGGAGGTGGATCTTGACGTGTCGACCCCAACGAACTCCCTGTAAAATCTCTGTGGAAACACACAGCGACAAACCGTGTCTGGCGGAGCATCAGAGCGCGCGAAGTCCCAATCACCACTGCAGCGTGATTGGTTGAAAAATACTCTGAAATACGCGTATTCAATAATATGTTTATATACGCGCTGTACGTAACAATGAAAAATGTACGTCACAATAGAATAACGTGGAATCCTGTGTAGATCTGAATCCATGATCGAGGTCAAAGGTTGAATCTTGACTTCCGATTAACACGGTATTTGCCTGACTTGGAACACGGGAATCGGGGCGAATCGGAATGCTGCGCTCTGTGGAAACAGATTGGTTTAATACCGTGTCGCTGCGACACGGTATTTCAATCCGGAAAAGATAATCCGGGTTCCACTTTTTTTCTGTGGAAACACGCTGATTGATAGGTTTTTCTGTCAGGGTACATTCTTATGAATAAATTACATCTTCCATGCATTTATTGTTTAATTCTTGACAAGTAAAATCATATCAAATTAAATTGAGTTTAAGCACAAAAGCAGAAAAAGAATGACGATGACTATTACAGAACATCAAAATATATTTTAAAAAAGAGAAAATATGTGTGTAAGTGATTGTATAATTCAATAAAACAAGTATCTCCTTCAACATCATACCACAAGTTGGAAAACAGAACACATAAAAAAATGCATCTACATTGCTTTTAGTATTAGTATATTTCAATTTTGGTATTAGTATATTGCAATTTTACCATATATAGACATATTCCATTATTCCTAATGTATACTTGAAAAATCACATAATGACAAACTACTCTTACAAATACATATCAGTATTAAAAAAAATATTTATTGTTTACAGTAGAGCTGAAATAAGCAAGAGAATCTATTTTCAATCCTTTCAGATGACAGTCTATTACTTCATTGGGTTTATTAACTCTCATAAGCATATCAACAAATTAGGGATATCATTTTTGTTCAACCCCTTGGATATCATTTTTTTTTATAAATGTGCATTACATTAAATAAATCAATTGATGACAAATACTTCACAAGGTTGTAGATGACCAAAGATTAAAATATTCAATGAAAATGTTATTTCATTTACAAAGACAAACAGATTAAGCAAGGAAGAAGGAATATATTATCTGGTCTTCCTTATCTGTGATATGCACGTTGCACTAGGGTACTGATTTAACAAAATCAGCTGCAGGAAACAATGATTACTGAAATACAGTCACAGCAAATGGGCGAGTTACAAAAGAATAAACATGATCATGAATGTAATCATTTAGCTTTTTATTTAAGTTAAGACTTTTAGTACTTTTAATCATTTCAAAATGATGTGGGTATATTGCACATAACAATGATTATATCTGGAAAATGAAGGAATCACATCTTTTCCTTACCCTCATTATCAATCAATCTATTTACACATCATTAAAAGAGATTTTACTGATAATTTTATAAATCATCTTCACTTTAAAAAAAATTCAACACTATTATAAAGAATGGATAAATAACCTAGGACCGATCTTTACAGATAAAATTATTAGTTCCTCAGGCAGGATAACATACATATAATTAATGTATGTTTGTTTTGATTGATTTTATTTCTGCGTTCAAATAACAAATACAAGGTTATACATTTTTACATGAGAATTATATACATAGTAAATCATGTCAAATAATATCATACAATAACCATAATATAAAGCATACAAACAAGTATAACAGATATTTGTATATATTTTTTATTGAACTAAAGAGATAAATTTCAGAACGGGGAGACCGCCATCGTGAGCGGTTAGGCTGGAAATGGATGGTAGCTATGTAAGACTAAGATGGTGCTTAATGTCATTGTCTATATATATTTACAATATTAGCAATGGTGATTCACAAATGCATAAAATCAATAAAATTATTAAAGGTGAACAACTACAAGAATGAATTGAAGAAGACCATCACAACAATCACTCAAATTCAACTATTTTAATTTTGTGTACGGTTGTGCTTAATTTCACATGATCGAGGTCAGCCGTACCCTATTCTATTGGCTAAATATATACATTGTATATTTGAATATTATCCTCATTTGAATGCAATAGCAAGTATTGTTTTTGTCTTTTGAGATTTATTCAGTTTTATTCCTTGAAACTTATACTGAAATACTGGGGAGGGGGGGTCAGGGTACGTATATATACTTGTACTAGTGCATAAATTCTTCCCTGATCTCCTGGATATTATTATTACGTATGACAAAATAAAGTCTTGATCTTCCCTGCAAAATTGAATCCAACTTTAAAGAATGATTAACAAATCTCTGTACAACTATACTTTCTATACATTTAGTCAGATTAGTTTATAATTGTATAAAGATTGGCATAAATAACGGGTTTGTTTCTTTTAATTTTTAGGAAGCAAATTTGATCACAGTTTACTGTCTCTTGACTGAAAGTTTAAAACTAGTGGAATGTTAAAAGCAAGTAATAAAATACCTTTGTTTAAAGCTACAATCGTCTCTGTTGTGTAATCTCTTACATAAACGAGATGCGATAGGACAATAGAATTAGTTAACAATGATGATTGGTCTTGTTATCTATACAGAAGGTCATTATTGGAAATATCATTTGACACTTAACCATCAAGTATAGATAATGAATGTATTAGGTATAAGTAAGCTTTATAAATTATAATGATTAAGAAACTTGATTCAGCTGCTGCAAAAGAAAGATATAGGAAATGACTATAGCATACAAAATTTAGAATTATATGATAAGCTATGTGTGGCACAGATTGAAGTGTATATACAATAATATAATTTGCAACTAAAGTATCAACTATGAAAAAAAGTAATGCAAAATCCTGGAAATTAACGTAGTAGTAGTAGAAGTAGTAGTAGAAGTAGTAGCAGCAGCAGTAGTAGTACTAGTAGTAGTAGCGATAGCAGCAACAGAGGAAAATGAAAGAATGTTGTAGTACTGGTATGTCCACTGATTTATTTCAATATTCAGCATAGAATCTCCGTTAAGTCAGTTTAAGATGAACAGACCGACACCAACACATAAGACAATGCCTAGAAAAGTGATATTTTCTTTACGGATTCAGGTCTTCAGTGGAAGCTGTAAAAAGAGACCAAGTAAGACCATGTATTACTTTATTATTTTATAATTGTAATTGTTATGATGTATTTATGGGTGCACTTTATAGACCTTCATGTACTATAAATATGAATTTCTAATCCATAAAACGAACAAGAATCATATACACACACTCCAGTTTCCGAAAATGTAAGATATTTTTTGACATCTTGCCAGGTCAGATTATAATATAGCTCTCCATGGACTGCAACCAAATTCAAAATTAGAATTTTATGAGGATCGAGTCTTTATTTTTGTGAACAATTTTTTTTTTCTTTTTCGGAATCATCCTATTTCACTTCTGCTCACTCTGCTAACAATATGAAACAAGGACAATTTGATTTTAGTACTACAGAAATATTTTCCAGCCTTAAGGTGTACCAAACACCGATGCATGTTAAAAACATAATTAACTTTATTTTTTAAAAAAATACTGAAATCACAATTCTTTGATTATTTCAAAATATATATACATATATTTAAAAAAAAAATACATCCTATTAGGAATGACTGAATTTTACCCTTTTCATAATGTTTCCTCACAATGGAACAGAGTCCACCGACGTCTGCCCTGTCCAGGGCATCTTCTATTTGTTCCATAGTGACACCCTGCATCCTTAGATCCCATTGAGATAGAAGGTCTCTTAGAGCCACGTTGTAATCCTCCTTACATCTCGTCAGCATGCTCGTAGCTTCATTGTAGCCCACGCCCATTTTATTGCAAAAGGCTGAATATTTTCCAGCTGGAAAATTCTTTGAAAGTTCGTCGAAGAGAGCATCCTTATCTACCTTGATTGTTCCTAAGATCAAATTTTGTAGATTTTTTGGATTTAGCTCCTTTTGGAATGAAACATGGATTTAGCTCCTTTTGGAATGAAACGGATTTAGCTCCTTTTGGAATGAAACGGATTTAGCTCCTTTTGGAATGAAAACTGTGATATGTTGTTTATTTTCTTTCTCAAAGGTTTTTTAGTTGTGATTTTACTATTATTATTGTTGAAAAGGAAAGGTTTGCTACTAAATTTGAATAAATTTCAGTGACTTTATTGAGAAAATATGACATTTTTCAGGTACAATATCATGTTTCATTCCAAAAGGAGCTAAATCCACGATAAAATAAAAAATTAAAAAATCAGGAAAAACTGGTAGATTTTTTCTTATCATATATTATTGGTCCAGGGTGACACCTTTAACATATATAACAACATTAAGGTACATGGCTAAAGGGAAAATAGAGAAATAAAAAAATTCGATTTACTCAGAAGTACCCAAAGTGGATTTAGCTCCTTTTGGAATGAAACTCTTCATATATCAGTTGTGACAATTTTCAAAGCTGCTCACAGAGGCAATAACGGTTCATAACCACATGACATACAGAGAACCCTTATCCTTGAAAGTACCATAGTGTGTCTAGCTTTAAACCCAAACAAAATTTGACCTAACCTGGTGTTGTGCCTGGTGTAGTACCTGGTGTTGTGCCTGGTGTTGTTCCAGGTGTTGTGCCTGGTGTCGTACCTGGTGTGGTTCCCGGCATTGTGACAGGTGTTGTTCCAGGGGTTGTTCCAGGGGTTGTTCCCGGTGTTGTTCCTAAGGTGAAAAATAAATGTTATACGCATTACTAAAGAAATATACACCTTTACTCAAGATATCTGCGCTTCGTTTACTTGATTATAAGTTGCTGTTTGGCATTGGTATTGATATATGAAGAGCTTGATTCCAAAAGGAGCGAAATCCATATTTTATCAAAATTGAGTTATTTGTCTTAAAATACTGATTTCCTACATGGGGACTAAATGCAATATATAACATTCAAAAATTTCACCAGGAAGTATGAAAATATTTAGGTACAATATCATGTTTCATTCCAAAAGGAGCTAAATCCAAATTGGTTTCATTCCAAAAGGAGCTAAATCCACTTTGGGTACTTCTGAGTAAATCACCTTTTTTATTTCTCCACTTTCCCTTTAGCCATGTACCTTCATGTTAAAGGTGTCACCCTAGACCAATAATATATGATAAGAAAAAAATCTACCAGTTATTTCTGATTTTCACTAATTTTGTAGATTTTGTGGATTTAGCTCCTTTTGGAATGAAACATGGATTTAGCTCCTTTTGGAATGAAACGGATTTAGCTCCTTTTGGAATGAAAACTGTGATATGTTATTTATTTTCTTTCTCAAAGGTTTTTTAGTTGTGATTTTACTATTATTATTGTTGAAAAGGAAAGGTTTGCTACTAAATTTGGATAAATTTCAGTGACTTTATTGAGAAAATATGACATTTTCAGGTACAATATCATGTTTCATTCCAAAAGGAGCTAAATCCACGATAAAATATATATATTTTTTTATAGTAAAATCAGGAAAAACTGGTAGATTTTTTCTTATCATATATTATTGGTCCAGGGTGACACCTTTAACATATATAACAATATTAAGGTACATGGCTAAAGGGAAAATAGAGAAATAAAAAAAAGTCGATTTACTCAGAAGTACCCAAAGTGGATTTAGCACCTTTTGGAATGAAACTCTTCATATATTGGTAGCAAAAATGAAATTGGAATGAAACCTAAATGAAATACATATACTCTTGAGATTCTCCTTGTATCAAAAGCTACATGTGCAAAATATTTTGATTGTTCTAATCATGATTTATGAAGAAATTTAGTGTACATATATGAAAGAAATGTCATCACTGCTACACAGAGCCATATGCTAAGACCCTCCAATCCTGACAGATCCCCACACAGTGAACATGGATATTGTTACCTTACACATATTTAGGTTGTAGAGTGCTCATCCACATTGTGCACCAGATCGACAGCCTGTTATCTATAATGATTTCAGTAGCTTATAACAGTAGCTTGTAAACTTGTTATTAATATCAAGTATTATGAAACAGGGCCCAGGAATGCAGGTTGGTGCATGCATGTTTTCACCTCTCATTTTTCATTTCATTCTCCACTTCAGGAGAAGAAAAAAACTTTATAACAGCTTAATATGTAATTATCATGTAAAATCTAAGAAATGTAATGACATTTTTTTTGAGGGCTTACTAAAACTACACAGGCTCTTTTTTAAACTATAAGTCTTTCTGCATATTGCCTTCAATACATTCATTAATTGTCATTTAATACAATGACATAATTGAATTTGAATATCCATATTTACTCACCCGGGCAGCATTTCAGCAGACAAGAATTTATGGCATTTTTAATGCAACTCCTATTATCTGTGCATTTAAAAGAAAAAGAAAATTTAGATCTCAATTCGATCTGATTGTGAATCACATATACATCTACATACATGTATCTTTTTACTTAATTTCAATTTTCATATAATTTTCAGGAACACATGGAATATAATCATTAACAAGGAATACAAGAAAGTACAATAAAAGAAGCTATGAACTTATGCCTGCGGATCATCAAAACAAAAAGCTCTGCTCATAGCTGATGGTATAATATACAAATTCAAGCTCTAGACGTAAAAAGAATATTCTGAGCCTAAAATACAAACAAATACTAATGACTAATTGCAGGTTTTTAGAGTGTGTATATCTTTCAAATAAGATATTCTGAACTATTTGGCAAGGACAAATTAAAGCACAGGAAATCAATTAACGCATTGTTAAAGTGGATTGTCTTTTGACTTACTTTACAAATTCATCATTCATACCATTACATACAGTTGTGATTGGATATTTCATGAAAAGATGAGAAACAAATTGATATGTTGCATCATGATAATATCAGTACATCATATAAGACAGGACTCCACACTTAACTTTTTCAGAAAGGGTTAGGATTTATCTTTCAAAAGTCTGTATGCATGAGCCCTATGTAAACTTTGGAATCTTAGGGTTCCGGGTCTCGATTTTGGGTGCCCATGTGTCCAGGGCACCTGTTAGCATCCAGCCCTTTATAAGATAGCATAATTAACAGGTATAAAGTCCATCATGGGGTGTTCACATGACTATCCATACAAGTAAGAAACAAAGAGTCCTGCAACTACATGTATAACTCCAAGCAAGGAATTGTAAAACAAGGTTAATGTAAAAGGGCCTGTATTCACCTGTATATTTGACAAGAAATTTGAAGAGATGGTCATAATTCACATTTCAAAATGAGTATTCAATAAACAAAAAGCAATGAATGGAGATTTAAATCTTATTAGATTATTTCTCTTTTTTTTTAAATCCCAATATAAATAGTTTAAGTATACTCATCTATGTATGTTTTGGGGTTAAAGCTATGCAAATATAATTATTAACCTCATTGCATCCCCAATAAGACCTACATCATGAATAAGACCCTCAGAGTTTCATCCCAGAATTAACTGGGGTCTAAATATTTAAATGTGCATCGTGTGAGGTATTATGTAAGATGTAATTACTATGAATACTTAGTAGCACACACAAAAGAAAAGTGGGTTCTCTTTATTATTCAAAAGTTTTGTAAAAACCTTCAATGAAATTGAACGAAATATATATCAACATTAAAGGTAAATTATATTATCGCAGTTGAGATCCAGAGCTTGGATAGGCACGCTCATTTATCCATTAGAAAGTCTGATCAAGAAATTTGCAAAAATATAGCAAGTAGCCATTCCAATGTTAATGCACATGCACACCTGCAAGATATTCTTGTTCAACTATGAACAAAAGAAAAAGAATGAGAAACAACAAGGAGGATTGGGCTCTGGTTCTCAACTATAGTCTCAGGAACGCATGTTTCTTATGATTCTTTTTCTTCCATTGCTTTAATTTGACACTACAAGATGGACAGAATCATTGACTATTGGATGGCCAGGTGCCCCATTTTTGCAATTTATTATTGTTAAATGGCTATGTTGAATCATGCATGAATGAGGTGATTAAAATTGCATATCATCTTAAAGATACTATTTCCCTTTTGCAGCCAACATCAAATTCTGTAAAACTTTGCAGAAATTATGAATATGTCATGTATGTTTATAAAGTTTTTATGTTGTGTTACAAGGTAATGATTCTTAAATCCCCGACTTATCTTCTTGATATTATTTGCTCTTACACACCCCGTAGAAATCTCCGCTCCTCAACAAACAATCTCCTGACTGTCCCTACTAGTCAGGTGGCTTAGTGAAATTATCGTTACCTGCCGGATAAAAGCGCCATTTTTGGTACAGGGCTTCCTTAGGACCTACTAAACGATATTAGGGTAGGAGCCCCCGGCAAAAATGTCATATAAGGGTATGGGGGCGGGGGCGTCGTACAAGAGCCCCCAAAATAGTATATAAGGTAAAATAACATTGATTTGTGGTAGTACATGTGTAATGTTTGGTACAGGGCTTCCTCATGACCTCCTGAACAATATTAGGTTAGGAAGTTCCGACAAAAATTTCAAATACGGGTGTGGGAGGCGGGGGCGTCGTCCTGGAGCCCCCAAATGATATACAACATAAAATAACATTGATTTGTAGTTTTGCAAATGCCATATTTGGTACAGGGCTTCCTTAGGACCCACTGAACGATGTTAGGGTTGGAGCCCCCAAATTAAATATTCTTAAAGGTGTAATTTAGGGGCAGGGGCAATGTATTGGAGCCCCCAAATAATTAAAAAACGGTAATATAAATTTGAATTCTGTGTTGTACAAACGCAATTTTTGGTACATGCATTCATAAGGACCTTCTGAACGATATTAGAGAAGGAAACACAGGCATGATATATGTGAGATTTTCGAGCGGGGGCGTCGTACTAGAGCCCCCAAATTAAAAAAATATGGTTAAATATGTTTTGTTTGTATTTTTTTTTAAATCTGGTTACCACAATTATCAGTTGAAGCGTATCAGTTGAAATACAGTTAATTTAGAACATTCGTGGTGGAAGGAACAAATTATGTGTGAAGGGGGGGGGGGCCACGGGCACCAGTACATTTGTCTATAACACATGGCCATACTGCGAACATACATTGAAATCATTCATGCTGGATTTTGAGAAGTTAGGGCATAGTGTGCATCACAAATGTGCCCTCATTACATTTATGTACTTAATGTAGAGAAAAGGGCTCACCCATATATTGTGAGATTTCACATCACTGACACGTACCTTCAGTAATCGAACCTCAAGTCTATTTAGCACAGTTGCACTTGCAGAGTGGTGAACAGTCAAGATTTGCCTTGCCACATTTGCAGGTAGAACAGTTTCCTTTGCATGAACACTTGACCAGTTCCTGACATGCTTTAGAGACATCCGATATTGTCATCCACACTGGTAACCATACCCCGAATCCTTGGTCCATCCATAGTCTTGTGGAGATGGGATATCTTGATTAGCTCTCGTGCTTGATGTCCAGATTCCTGCTTGAAAAACGACCCGTTTCACATGCTGCAGTAATGCGTCCTGCGTGGGTGGCAGTTTCTCCATCGATCGATTTTCGTGGCAGAAGAGGCTTCTTCTTGTCTCATTGATAGAGTTTGATGGACTCGATTTGTCGTATAAGACAACGGTCAGCCTTTCAAGGACCTGGAAATGCTCAGAATCAACGGTCATCTTCTGAAAGGGATGCTTGGCTAGATAAGCAAATGTCTCTGTGGCATCATCGTACACTTTCCAAGCCTGCCAGACTGACTTCTTTCCCTTGCCATGAAATGCTGATGTCGTGTCGCAACCCGAATATGAGTGTAAGACAGGTAGGGCTTGTGACTTTGACTCTCCCAAACTCTCATAAATGGCATTGATGTTGAGGTACCTGTATTTCTTCCCCATAACAAATGCCATCCAGATGTCAGTTAACGGTTGAGTCTTGAGGAGATCATAAAATTTGCCAACAGGGATGACTACAACATCAGTGTCTACTGTTCGCACAAGGACAGTCTTTGCTCCCTGCTCTAGTGCATGCAGAATATGAACCACAATCCTTGTGTCGGCTTCTTCGTGATTGCAGTTTCCCATGCCGATGCTAGATCCGACGGATGACACAGTTTCTCCTGATGTGACAACAATATCTTTACCATGTGGCCGGTGGAACTCTTTCACTTTGGATGTAAGAAAGGCAAACAGTTCTTTCTTATTGATTGGGTCACGGAGAAAATCCATCCAATTGCCTGGAAGCTTGGTCTGGCCAGACACTTTCCTACGGACGCCAGTTCCCCTCTTTTCACGAGACTCTTTCAAACTGTCTGGAATGTAAGTGTCCCACACAAGATCTAATCTCTTGACAGTCTTCAGTTGCTTCTCGAGGTATGGAATGAAGACTTCGTTGGCGTATCCATCAAATGTACTGGTGCCGATAACAGGCAGACAGTGGACGGTGACAGCTCCATCGAAGACTTTACAGCAATATGCTGATGGTGGCTCTGGTTGGTCAGGCTGCTCAAGGCAATGCAGCAGGTCAGACTTTGTACCTGGTAGATGAAGATTACCGAAGTCTGACAGAGAAGGAGGGGAGGACTGTATCTCGTGTGCGAAGAACTCATCTAAGTCACTTTCACGGCTCTGCATAGCGATGTAGAGTTGGCCAAATAGTGCTACATTGTTTTGAAGCACTTTGATCGTCTTGTCTTTCTTTTGAACTCTTTTGCCGTGGGATTTTCTGAAGAGAGCCAGTGAATTTCTCTTGATGGGATCGTGGATTGAGTGGTAGCACTCATCAAGCACGGTCTTGACAAACTTTTGGTATTGTTTCCTTCCAGTCTCTTCCAGTGTGTGGACTGTGGTAACAACGACTGTGTCTGTGCATTTGCGACTGTCAAGCGTTACCAGATCATCAAACTCATCCAAAAATGGATAACCCATTTGCCTGATGGTTGCAGAAAGGGCATTGACTTGTTTCTGGAACGACTTCTGCGATGAAAGACCTTGCTCATGGTGCTGGAAGTTCTTAGAATTCTCCATATCATCTCCTGTGAAGTACTCATCTTCAAACTCTTTCAGCATTCTAGCCATTTCTGGTCCAGAGAACATCCATCGTCTAAGAGCAGCAGGGTTTTTCAAGAGTCCAATAGCGCCACCTGCACCTTTCACAATCTTGTTCTCTTGCTCATGGGCCTGGTCAAAAGGCATCGAAGAAAACGTGTTTGATGTTTTAGAAAGAACACAGTGTGAGTGTTCATCAAACTCCTTCTTGACAGTGGCTGGTAGGGACTTCATATCTCGAATGTGAACAGGCATCCACCTGGAATAGTTCACATGGTCCAAGGCGAAGAACAATGGGGTGAGCTCTTTTAGGACCAGGGGCGGGGTCGTACACGCAGGGGGGGGGGGGGGCGTGTTTTGGGGTTTACTCCCCTCAATTTTGTCCCCTTTTTTTGCTCAAGGGGGGGGGGGGTTGAGTAAAAAAAAAATCAATGCTCCAAAGTACGCAAAATATTCAGGTAAAAACAAATCAACGTGATTATGCATTGTATATGTGGGGGCTCCGGAACAACGCCCCTGCCCCCTTATACTTATGTGAATGTTTTGCCGGGAGCTCCAGCCCTTACATCGTTCATATTAAAGGTCAAAAGGAAACGCTAATGGCGTTTTTACAATTAACACAACGTTTATTACACAGTATTTTTAATTTGGGGGCTCATGTACGACGCCCCCGCCCCGCCCCTTATACCCTTATATGAATATTATGTTGGCGGCTCCACCCTAACATCGTTCAGTTGGTCCTTAGGAAACCCTGTTCCAAAAGTTGCATTTGTACAGCAACAAATCAATGTTTTTATAACCTTATATATTATTTGGGGGATCTAGGACGACGCCCCCGCCCCTCACATAAACAATTGCCAAGAGTTTCTAACCTAATATTGGTTAGGAGGTCGTCAGGAAGCCCTGTACCAAAAATGACACATGTGCTACAACAAATCAATGTTATTTCACCTTATATACTATTTGGGGGCTCCGGGACGACGCCCCCGCCCCCTTAAATGGAAATTTTGCCTGGGGCTCCTACCCTAATATCGTTTAGTAGGCCCTGTACCAAAAATGGCGCTTTTATCCGGCAGGTAACGATAATCGAAAAATTAGACGCTAAGCCACCTGACTATACCACATCAACCCTAACATATGGTTCTCGTGCCTTTTCAACGGCAGCGCCTGTCTTGTGGAATCAGCTTCCTGACCAGCTTCGAGTTATTGGGAGCATTGACGGCTTTGGAAGAGCCCTGAAAACCTATTTGTTTTCAAGGGTCTCCTCCTAGAGTTGCTTTGTCCGTTGCTGGTTGGGAGGCTGATTCGACATGATGAGTGTCTGTCCGTTTGTTGAATTTGTTATATGTAATGTCAATTAATTTTGTAGGTGTAATTACTGTATAGGTGCATTAATTGGTTTACTTTTTCATAAATATGTTTTGTCAATGACTTATCTACTTTGTTATTTATTGTAGTATTAGTGTTGTTTATATATGGAGAAATTTACAATTTATTATGCGCTACATAAATATACTCTATTATTATTATTATTATGTCTTATCTGTAAAATTTAAACGTTAGCAGTGTCCTAATACTCAAATTATGCAAGGAAACCAGTTTACTTCCTGGACTTCCTGTCAGACACTATCGAGTGACTGACTGGCATTTTTCCTTCTTTGGTAATAACATATAAAATGAGCTGTAAAGGGTACATGAGCATTTGTCTACATCAATAACCCACTTCTTGTAATGGCCAAAATTAAACTGATTGAATCTTTGCGCAGCATAAAACTCACGACCATTCGGTACAATGGACTAAAATTAAACTATTACTTACTGGCTCTATAGCTCTTTAAGTCGATTCGACATAAAATAAGCGTTATTTTCCCACTTAAAGACATTTTCAAGCACCCTTTTTTTTAGGGAAGTTCTAAATTAGTATTTACTTTCAAATGTCATTGGAATTTAAAGGTAAAGACCAGTTATGGTCATGCGATTGAATTGTGAAAGAAACGTTGTGGAATCGATCAGAAAAGGTTGATCATCTAGCATCTAGCATCTGCAAGGTTCTGGAATCATCAAAATGATAAGAAATTTGGCCCATTCTTCGTAAAGTTACAAGCACTATACACAGAAAGATGTATATGGGACTACCCTATATCTCTCACAGGACCATGAGAGAAACAAATTTACCAAATATATGAATTAGTAGGCGGTTTCCCGGCAAATTTTTTATCATCATGTATTAGTCAAAACATATTCTTTCACATGATTGGTAATGAGAGCTTCCATTTCATTTTTTGAAATTGGGGCGTTACCAATACTGGTCTTTACCTTTAACCTTTTCATTTTTTTGGCCTGCAAAAGGGACATAGTACCTAAGATGATTAATTTATGTTTATATTGTTATATAATATATGACAGAATGAGAAACAACAAGGAGGATTGGGCTCTGGTTCTCAACTATAGTCTCAGGAATGCATGTTTCTTATGATTCTTTTTCTTCCATTGCTTTAATTTGACACTACAAGATGGACAGAATCATTGACTATTGGATGGCCAGGTGCCCCATTTTTGCAATTTATTATTGTTAAATGGCTATGTTGAATCATGCATGAATGAGGTGATTAAAATTGCATATCATCTTAAAGATACTATTTCCCTTTTGCAGCCAACATCAAATTCTGTAAAACTTTGCAGAAATTATGAATATGTCATGTATGTTTATAAAGTTTTTATGTTGTGTTACAAGGTAATGATTCTTAAATCCCCGACTTATCTTCTTGATATTATTTGCTCTTACACACCCCGTAGAAATCTCCGCTCCTCAACAAACAATCTCCTGACTGTCCCTACCACATCAACCCTAACATATGGTTCTCGTGCCTTTTCAACGGCAGCGCCTGTCTTGTGGAATCAGCTTCCTTACCAGCTTCGAGTTATTGGGAGCATTGACGGCTTTGGAAGAGCCCTGAAAACCTATTTGTTTTCAAGGGCCTCCTCCTAGAGTTGCTTTGTCCGTTGCTGGTTGGGAGGCTGATTCGACATGATGAGTGTCTGTCCGTTTGTTGAATTTGTTATATGTAATGTCAATTAATTTTGTAGGTGTAATTACTGTATAGGCGCATTAATTGGTTTACTTTTTCATAAATATGTTTTGTCATTGGCTTATCTATTTTGTTATTTATTGTAGTATTAGTGTTGTTTATATATTCAAATTGTTATGATTGTACAAAACTGTAAAGCGCATAGAGAAATTTACAATTTATTATGCGCTACATAAATATACTCTATTATTATTATTATTATGTCCTATCTGTAAAATTTAAACGTTAGCAGTGTCCTAATATTCAAATTATGCAAGGAAACCAGTTTACTTCCTGGACTTCCTGTCAGACACTATTGAGTGACTGACTGGCATTTTTCCTTCTTTGGTAAAAACATATAAAATGAGCTGTAAAGGGTACATGAGCATTTGTCTACATCAATAACCCACTTCTTGTAATGGCCAAAATTAAACTGATTGAATCTTTACGCAGCATAAAACTTACGACTATATTCGGTACAATGGACTAAAATTAAACTATTACTTACTGGCTCTTTAGCTCTTAAGTCGATTCGACATAAAATAAGCGTTATTTTTCCACTTAAAGACATTTTCAAGCACCCTTTTTTTTAGGGAAGTTCTAAATTAGTATTTACTTTCAAATGTCATTGGAATTTAACCTTTTCATTTTTTTTGGCCTGCAAAAGGGACATAGTACCTAAGAGGATTAATTTATGTTTATATTGTTATATAATATATGACAGAATGAGAAACAACAAGGAGGATTGGGCTCTGGTTGTCAACTATAGTCTCAGGAATGCATGTTTCTTATGATTCTTTTTCTTCCATTGCTTTAATTTGACACTACAAGATGGACATACTCATTGACTATTGGATGGCCAGGTGCCCCATTTTTGCAATTTATTATTGTTAAATGGCTATGTTGAGTCATGCATGAATGAGGTGATTAAAATTGCATATCATCTTAAAGAGGATTAATTTATGTTTATATTGTTATATAATATATGACAGATAAGTCTATAATTTCTATATTCAATAGTTATTTGAAAAAACCTCAAAAATAAAGAGTGTCTAGTTTTTTTTGCTGAGTGTATTTGAATTTGGATTTATTAACAACAACACATCAGAATCGTGACAGTACATAATTATGAACAATCATCCAATGCAAATAATAATACTGATGCATGTATACATAACCTAAGAGTAATGTTGCCTAAATAGTAATGATTTTAAATGATATTTAGACATAGATTTGCATATTATTAAATGTACAAAAGTTATACACGTAAAGATGTGTATTGGAAGTTAGCACAAGTGCTAGTCGAGCCTGGTTCCATTCTTTGGCAAGGTGGGGTTTTTTTATAAATAATTTTTAAATATAATTATATGAATGTAAAACTTGTTTGTTTTGTATTTACATATATAAAAAAAATAAAAAATACAGTATCATGTAACTTTTTTACATTTCTAAAAGAAATATAAGCTTTACAATGAAAGAACATATTTTTGAACAAATACAATCATCACGATGTTCATAAAATGAAAAGGATATATTAATAAAAATGAAATCATACAGATGTGCGTACATGCAAAAATCTTGTAAAAGCTTAAGGTCAGCTATAATCGTTAACAAGAAAGTGTATACATGTATTAAAATGCTCCATTTATTAATACTTTTACCCCAAAAAATGAAATTGTTTTTATTACAATCATATAAACCTCATTGAAGTATTTGTCGTAGTTGTTTTTGTTGAATACAAGATCATTCTCCACTCACTGACTCAAAATGTAATTTGATATATTATATTGTGCCTTCTCAAGCTTATTTCCTTTCCAATGCGCATTTCTCTTTCCTTATCTTCTTCTCAACCCCCCCCCCCCCCCCCCATGCAGCTCATCATTTTTTATTATTTTCTGTACCCCCGATCTCTCACTTCTTTTTGTCATTGTCTATGTAATTGTTCCGGACCCCACGGGAGACCAGCTTTCCCATGTCGGGTAAGCTGAATGTGGGCTATCCACCGTATCTCATGCATTGTTACTATGTTTTTATACAGAAATAAATACTACTACTACTACTACTCTTTGTATTATGACCGTGTTCCTTTTGTAGTTACGGATTAGTTAATTTAATTACTCATTATTCCTAAGTATAATTTGGGTGTTCACACTTGTACAAGCATTGCTTTTTAGCGGACCCCTCTGTTTCGAACATGTATTTCTTACATTTGTTTTAAATGCTTTAATATAATTGATTTGTAATGTTTTATTGGAACATGAATAAATTGAAATTGAAATAAAAGGAAGACAAGTAAAATAAACAGAAAAACAAAAAAGGTAGGTGGAAAGATGTCTCTGAAAAGATAGCCTCAATGTTAATAAACTAATTTCATCTGGGAGATCATTCCTCAGCTTTGTTCCTACAAACGAAATACGAAATTGCCCTTGTGTTGTCTTACAATATGGTTGATAAAGTAAGCCACTTTCTTTTCTCCTTTTTGCATATCTGTGCTGTATCATCTGACAATAATCGTCTAGAGAGTGGGGTAAATCACCTCTTACCAAATCATACATAAATGTTGATGCAAGAAGTTCATGAAGTTTAAAAATACTTAATTTGTCTAGACTTTGAAAAAGAGATTTGGAGTCTGTTTTAAGTGGAATGAATGTAATTGCTCTCATACCAATATTGACTGCTTTAGGGGGCACTATTAAAACTATAGCCCAAGGTTATCTCAACGCTGTACTGTGTGCATAGTGCAGTCTCGAGATCACCGAATGAGTTATGAAGGAAAGAAATTATCATTCACATCAAAATCTTCTTGGATTATTTTCCATTGAGTCTTGTATATACCTCAATATAAATTAACACCATTTTACAGTTTTAAAGGGCAATCCAACATTTTAAATTGTATGGAAGCAAAAAAATAATAGAATCTTAATGCCAAAAGTTTGAAATAAATTGGACAGATTATAAGAAATATAAGAATGACTGATATATAGATCACTAAATGTATGTAAATCTCAAATTGGCAATTTGGTCAGTGGACTGCGACGAAGTCATAGACAACTCTCCCATTAGTTGTGTACACAAATATAATTACTTTCTGTTTATCTCCTGATACCCGCCTTCTCCCTAGGAGCATGCACTACTCAAAAATATATCATGGGTACATTATCCTCTGAAAACAAAAACACTTCTGAGTCATGTATTCTGAAAAATTGACACTTCAGTAATTTTCTGTGGTGGAGCAAATGGGAAAGTTGTCCACCCCTATACATCACAGTGACATTACCGATTCACCCAATTTAAAGTTCACATACATAGTGATTACAATTTTCAAGAATCCATATAAATTCCTTACTTTCCGTCTAATTTCTTTCAAACTTCTTGGATTTTCTTTTAGTATCTTAATTATATTTTACATCTTGTATATGGATACTCACAAAGGAAAGTAAGGACCGCAATCACTACACCAATGAACGCAATTACTGCCAAACACACGCCGGTTATTTCTCCTTTACTCCATCCTTCTGTATTTCCACCTGTAAAAGCAGCATATAATTACGTAGCTTTAAAAATATGTTTCAGGACCTGTTGACTGAAGAAGCTTGAATCAATAAGAATTTCAAATGGACACAAAATATACTTATTGCCATTCTCATGATTAATGAAAGGAATCCCTGTACAGGCAGGGGCCATGACAGGTAATCAAATAAAATAGTGATCTCATGATGGGATCTCTGTTCTGTAACTAATGATAAATATCATATGTGTACAATAATAACAAAAGAAATGCACCGTACCCATTACATACATCTGTGGTCCGGACTACCTCATGGTCATTTTGCTAGAAAAGATCATGCTCATCTAGAATCATACCGGTAAAGGACATTTCAAAAAGGCAAATTCATCCAAAGTTTCTAAGGTGGACTATCGTAGTTAATGCAGATTGCTCCTATTTCAGAAATAGCGGTGCTAACTCCGCAATTGCGGAGCCAAGTAAATGAATGAGAACAGAAACTAAAAATAGTCCGGTACTACGCAATGGAGCGTATCGGAGCTAGCTGGACAGAGGCGACGTATTCATTTCCCGAAAAGCACTACCGATACTATAAAGGTCATGATAAGCGCACGCTTATTATATACCATGCAGACTTTTTACTAGAAATTGTTTTCCTTATTCTTTTTCGAGGCAACTTTTATTAACAGAATGATATTACTGAAACGACTAAAATGACAAAAACATCAAACCTATGGATAACATACTAGAAAAGACAGAAAGAGAAAACAATAAAGTAATAATAACAAAGAACAATGTAAGGTAAGACAATGAAATAAATGAAATAACATAATGCAAGAGTGAGTAAAAAAAAAAATAGAGAATAAGAAGAAAAAAGAGAAAAGAAAATGGTAGAAGGATAAAAACAAAGTATAACATAATAAAATATAGAATGTGAAGATAGTACAGTGATAAAATTACAGAATGATATAATGAAAGAGAGAGAAAATGATGGAAGGATTTAAACCGAAAATTACAAAAAGGTACAAATGAGAAAGATAAACAAGGTCTCGGTCTCCCCTGCATTACGCAATTCGATATGATGAAAAATTGAGGTTGGAACATCATTTATAGGCAGGGTGGCCCATTAGCAGGCCCCCAAAAATGAAATCCTCTGAATACAATCAGCATTTTGAAGTGAATATTGATTAAGAATCATGAACAAATAAGAAAAATTGATTCATTTATTCTCATATTAAGTTGTGAAAACAATCCAAGTCTACTGACCTAAAATGACCTTTGACCTTGTGACCTGGAATTTGTGTTATATGACTTGTGATACTTGATAACCCTTGGGTACATGTTTCATGGAATTTGAACAAACACTTTTGAAAATATGCTAAAAATTCAAAATCTTGAAGTTGATGCCACAAAAAAGTCTAAGTTTGTTGACCTAAAATGACCTTTGACCTTAACTTACGGTAGTGACCTGAATTCTACTCACATGATTGGGGATACTTGATTACCCTATAGTCCAAGTTTCATTGACTAAGAACTTATACTTTCAAAATTATATCAAAAATTCAAAAACTTAACCTTCGGTTAAGTTTTCGATAATGATGCCACAACATAGTCTAAGTCTGTTGACCTGAAATGACCTTTGACCTTGACTATGTGACCTGAAATTCGACTCACATGATTGGGGATACTTGATAATCCTATAGTCCAAGTTTCATTGACTAAGGACTTATACTTTCAAAATAATATCAAAAATTCAAAAACTTAACCTTAGGTTAAGTTTTTGATGTTGACGCCGCTGCCGCCGTCGCCGCCGTCACCGCCGTCACCGGAAAAGCGGCGCCTATGTCTCGCTTTTTTGCTACGCAGGCGAGACAAAAACTAAGAAGAACATAAGGAAAGACAGAAAGAGAAAACGATTAAAGAATAGGAATATATATCAGGGAACATAAAAAGAAAAGAGAATAAACCAAAGAATAACAAGAAGAAAAGAAAAGAAGATGAAAGGAGAAAAATAAAGATAACAAAGGGAAAATAGAAGAGGTACAGAATGGGCTCAATCTATCCCCCCTGTGCGAGTCGTCTGGATTACCGTCTGTGTATGGGGAATGTCAACAAATGTCAGTTTTATTTAAAAAAATGACCCATATCAGACGGTTATTTCTGTCTAACGCTCATGGCGCTTTACACATATTACCCTAGCTGGTTATACCCGAGCTGCCAACGTAACTAGCGCTCAAGCACATCAGGTACCCATGATCAAAAATCCCTTCTTGATGCAGAATAACTAGTCCAAGGTCAACATCGAAGCTCATTTGTTTCGAATTTTAGGCATTTTTTTCTTCAGGACAATGCAATTCCTTTTCTGTGTGTAAATACACCGGCCTAGAAGTTGAGGTCACGGGTAGCTAGCCGCGTAGGCTGTATGCAGGCGCCAAAGCCCAAAGTATGGGCATACTTGTGAACCGAGCACCACTATACTTGCATACAGCTAGAAAAAGGATTGCATTGTCCTGAAAAAAACGCCTAAAATTCAACCAAATGAGCTTCAATGTATTCTGGCATTTTCTGCATAAAAAGAAGGTATATTTGATCATTTTAGTATCTTTTTTAGTTATTTTAGAGCATTTTTAAGATGTTCTGGAAGTTTTTAGTGAAATGACCAGAATCTGTAGAATTGAAACATTATGATTTATCTTTAATTTCAAATCACAGTTGGGAAGTTATTGTGGATTATCTAAGTAGGTCAGAGTAGCAGCGTTTCACGGGTTTTCGCTGCATAAATTCCCCAGCGATTACGGGTGTTGCTCACGCCCGCGCCCACTCGATCACTAATTTTGACGAGAGTTAATTTAGTTACAGCTAGGTGTCCCACAGCTTTCTGCACACTGAAGAGCCCCTTAATACCAGCCCTCACAAGCAAAGAATGACTTTGTGGTCTAACCACCTCCAGACCACTTCACATAAACTATCCCTCAGCCCGAAGGAATCCCTCGCATCCGGCTCCAGCGAGACCTGGCCTTCCTGGCTAAGGCTCAACCGCTTAAGATCAGAACTGGCTACGGACGATGCTGAGTCCTAATGCAGAGGTGGGGTCTAGGAGACGAACAAACAGCATGCACCCAAGATGACCTGGAAGCCGTGAATTGCCGTGCCAAAGCCTGCGTGGACCACTGGACGGGAAGTTGTGTAGTTACTCGATAAGGAGAAGGTGTCCAATAAACTTAGGCTTATTACTCTTAGACTAGAGTCTTAGGGCTTAAATCTTATATCTAGATCTATAGTCAGGTGGCTTAGCGTCAAATTTTTCGATTATCGTTACCTGCCGGATAAAAGCGCCATTTTTGGTACAGGGCTTCCTTAGGACCTACTAAACGATATTAGGGTAGGAGCCCCAGGCAAAAATTCCATTTAAGGGGGCGGGGGCGTCGTCCCGGAGCCCCCAAATAGTATATAAGGTGAAATAACATTGATTTGTTGTAGCACATGTGTCATTTTGGTACAGGGCTTCCTTATGACCTCCTAACCAATATTAGGTTAGAAGCTCCCGGCAATTGTTTATGTGAGGGGCGGGGGCGTCGTCCTAGATCCCCCAAATAATATATAAGGTTATAAAAACATTGATTTGTTGCTGTACAAATGCAACTTTTGGAACAGGGTTTCCTTAGGACCAACTGAACGATGTTAGGGTTGGAGCCGCCAACATAATATTCATATAAGGGTATAAGGGGCGGGGGCGGTGGCGTCGTACATGAGCCCCCAAATTAAAAGTACTGTATAATAAACGTTGTGTTAATTGTAAAAACGCCATTAGCGTTTCCTTTTGACCTTTAATATGAACGATGTAAGGGCTGGAGCTCCCGGCAAAACATTCACATAAGTATAAGGGGGCAGGGGCGTTGTTCCAGAGCCCCCACATATACAATGCATAATCACGTTGATTTGTTTTTACCTGAATATTTTGCGTACTTTGGAGCATTGATTTTTTCTTTTACTCAACCCCCCCCCCCCCCCTTGAGCAAAAAAAGGGGACAAAATTGAGGGGAGTAAACCCCAAAACACGCCCCCCCCCCCCCCCCCCTGCGTGTATGACCCCGCCCCTGGTCCTAAAAGAGCTCACCCCATTGTTCTTCGCCTTGGACCATGTGAACTATTCCAGGTGGATGCCTGTTCACATTCGAGATATGAAGTCCCTACCAGCCACTGTCAAGAAGGAGTTTGATGAACACTCACACTGGGTTCTTTCCAAAACATCAAACACGTTTTCTTCGATGCCTTTTGACCAGGCCCATGAGCAAGAGAACAAGATTTTGAAAGGTGCAGGTGGCGCTATTGGACTCTTGAAAAACCCTGCTGCTCTTAGACGATGGATGTTCTCTGGACCAGAAATGGCTAGAATGCTGAAAGAGTTTGAAGATGAGTACTTCACAGGAGATGATATGGAGAATTCTAAGAACTTCCAGCACCATGAGCAGACATGAGCAAACATGTTCAGTTTCAGTTTATTTTCATATTTCACATGTTGTATAATACATCATTACATTTAGCATGTTACATTTTGTACTCATTTTATGATGCATTTATACAAACAAAAAGAATAATACATAAGACTAAGTTGTATAAAGGATGAAATATGATGAAGCCTAAAGAGAAAGCAATGCTTGTAGGTCATAGGCTCCGGAAGTTTACTTCTACTCACATGATCCAGGGAGGTGAGAGTTTAAACTCTCATCTCCCTGCATGATATAATAATAATTTCGTTTACATAGCATTTAGGCTAATAGACATTTGGTCTATTTTCCGTAAATTCTCATCTCCAATTAGTCTACTACCCATTTGGCAGTTTTGTTCATTGAGTCTAATAACCAATTAGTCTGATTCCTATATTTTTTGTTCTACCATCATGACATCAGTCAGATCTAATAATCATTTGATGATTACTCTCATTATTTGTGATTAAATGATATAATTAGATTATGTATATCAGAAAAAATGAGCATTAGACAAACGTGTAAGCAGACCGATTGGCAATTAGACCAAATGAATGATAGACCGAATGGGTAGCAGGTGTCGTGGTCGAGGGGATACATAAACGGACTGTGGATCACAATGTCCGCGGTTCGAGTCCCGCCGCGGCACTAATGTCCTTTGGCAAGTCATGAATCTACATTTGCCACACTCGGCCCAGGTGAGGTAACTGGCAGGGATTCCTTAAAATGCTAGAGCGCCGTAATGGCAGCCATGCACATAGAGACGATTAAATGTGATATGCGTTCTACAAGTTAGAGCCGAATATTATTATCATTATTATTATTATAGTAGACTTATTGGAGATCATGTCTAATATGACTATTATCCTAAATTAGACCAAAGGATTAATAGATCATGTGGGTAGTAGACTAGTTTGGGTAGTAGACGAACTTGTTCAGGACCAAACGGCTATAGCCTTCCTAACTCCCCGATAGGCCAAGGGCATTAGTTTTAACATGGACATTGCTCATTACAAGCTGATTTTTTTCTGGATAGGTCCGGGAATAACTGTCTAGAAAAACATACTAAAATTCCTCATAAATCATCCTTGTCCCTTGAGTGTTTTCTGTAATCCAAGATGGCGTCCAAAATGGCCGCCATTTCCTGAATTTCTTTTAACTTTGCAACTAGAAAACCCAAATACCAAATTTAAATGTCTAAATGTGTTTTTTTCAGCATAAGGAACTCAACCAAGTTCTAACCTCTCTTTCTATTTCTCTTATAGTTTTCTTTTCGTTTACCCGCGAACTGGTACAATCATGTAGGCCTACAGTGCGTATACCAAAAGTGTACACCACTTTGATAATTTCTAATTAAAGGGTTATATCTTATATGACTTTGAATCCCACTGAGCATCAGCCTTTTCAAAAGTATTGTCAAAATCCCCTTGTACCAAGTTTGGGCTGAAGCAATGAATGTGGGTCATAATACTCATTAGGCTTTTTGTGTGCTCTTTCCAAAAATATTTGCTCACTAATTTACATCGACAGTTAAGCAGTTGAAAAGAAAAGGTGTAAAATATCCATTGATAATCAACAATCAAATAATATCACTCAATTCAAGGGAATCATTAGAACAGGCCAAATTATGATGTTCTCTTCGTCATGATGATTGCAATCTTGACTTTGTTCGTATCTCTTGTTTAAGGTAACACTTCTCATTGAGTGATACAAAAAAGATAACATTTGTTTGGGATGTTATTTTTTTCTTCATGAAAGTCTACCTTCAATTTCTTGATATTTATCGTCAATTGTTCTTTTTTTTGGGGGGGGCGGGGGGGGGGGTTAGTAGCCTTTGAATTTGTATTCGCTATTCGAGATAAACACCTTATGCTCGTGAGGGTGGTGCCGGTGGTGGTGCATGGTGGTTCTGGTGGTATAGTGCCAGCATGCAGTGGCGGATCTAGGGGGGGGGCACAGGGGTCACGTGCCCCCTCCCCGGCCAAAATTAGTGCTCACTACCCCCTCCCCCCCCCCCCCCCCCACTGAGCGAATTTTCGGCCGGCGCGATTTTCAAATTTTCAAAAAAAAAAAAAAAAAATTAGTGCTCACTAATAATCCTAATTTGTTATTAATTAATTTTCGTTTTTAGATATGAATTTGTTTAATCCATGGTTTAATCCGTTAAAATGGCTGTACACAATCTTGCTTTTATTTTTGTGAGAGACATTTTTCTTTTTTAAAGTTAGACATGTTTTTAAATTAGGAAGCTGTCCCCAGTATGTCTTTTTTAGTTGCTTTCTTTATTTCTCTCTGTCTCTGTCTGTCATTCTGCCCATCTCCCTCTCTCTCTCTCTCTCTCTCTCTCTCTTTCTCCTTCTCTCTCTCTTCTTCTCTTTTGTCTATCTCTCCTTCTCTCTCTTCTTCTCTTTGTCTCTCTCTCTCTCTCTTCCCCTCTCTCTCTCTCTCCTTCTCTCTCTCATTATTTAAACTCCCCTCTCTGTTCTGTCTCCATTACCACCTCAATAACTGCAAATCAATTATTAGTTCTGTATTTCACAACTTTTTACTTTTTTCTATCATTCCGTAGTCTTTGCAATTACCAGATTCAACAGAACCATGGGGCATCGAATATGAGCCCATTCCAGTCATGCAGTACGCAAAATCAATCGGCATAAATTATTAACTCATTTGATAACGCAATTATTTTTAATTCAATCATTCAATACACAAACTCCATAGGCAATAAATACAATTGTATGAAGTCATCTGATGATGTTTTGTTTTCTATTCAACTGTTCAATAAAACAAATGTCATAGACATTATATACGAGCTAATTTCATAACGTTTCTTTTTTCAATTTAATCAATCAATACACAAAGTCCATAGGCTTAAAAATGAGCTCATTTGATAACATTTGTTTTCAATTCAATCGTTCCATGAATTATCATCGGATGTGGTGGGCACTGTATAACATAATGTCTCATCAAGAGTAATAATTCTCATGGGAGCAACATTTTAGGAAATTTCTGAAAAAACGCCAATGGTGACGATTGATAGATAGACATTGGTATCAATTGATTTATACATATAATGGGTTTATGTTATTTACCATGGTAATTCTGAACTTAGGAGTAAAGTGGACATTAAAAACGCGTAAAATAACACTTGTGAAAATACAGCTTTTATGTATACACATCTTTCAAAAAATACATGTCTGTTTTAAATGGAAGTCGTCTGGTAGTTGTCTGGGGGTAGTTGTCCAGGGGTAGTAGTCCTGGGGGTAGTTGTCCTGGGGGTATTATCCGGGGTGGATGTCCAGGGGGTAGGTGTCTTAGAACCGGCAAGAACAGGTATCTCCACTTATCCTGCATGCAGAGGAGAATTTTGAAGAATAGGAAAGACATTAAACGTATCTCCTACATGTTCCATGGGCACAGCATTATAGAGGTTTGAGGTATGTGAACTATAACACTTTGAGGATCAAAGTGACCTGTGCTCATAATGGGGAATTATAAGAATCGAGAACGAATCAAAATAAAACTTTGTCAACCAGACGCATATTGTATTGACCCATAGTTAGACAGAAGCAGGATGTTTTTACTTTTCGGATTTGATGAGAATATACGAGGAGATTATCCCTGAACTTAGCCTCAAATTAACCGATGACATTAAAAACTCTGCATCACTCCAAAGCTTTAAAACTAAATTATTTTAAAAAAAAATTGATTGTCAAATATGCAATTCTCTTCGTAGCTCAGTAATAATACGTGTATTCCAATGACCCCCCCCCCCCTTTGTTTTACCATGTTTACAACGTGATATGATTATTTTGGGGATTAACCATGACAAGCAACTTTGCTTTTTGTATTTTTGCCCTCTGCATACTGGTTTATCATCTCTTATTACCCTCTTCTTCGTCACGTCACTTACTTGTTTTTCTTGTTAATAATAATAATAATAAAACATTTTTATATAGCGCATTTCAGAACTGACAGAACTCTCAATGCGCTTTAAATCCAAATTAATACCTTATTCTACACTTTAAAATACAAAACAATATCAATATCTTATTCTAAAGTTAAGATACAAAACAATATTAAACAACAAAAATAATTATCTGAAATTAATATACGAAACATGATTTAATCAAATGCATCATTAAAAAGATATGTTTTGAGATGTTTCTTGAAGCGTTCAGGGTTATTTTGAGAACGAAGAGATCCAAAGGTTTGGGCCGCTGTATGCAAAACACCTTTCGACGTCACCGTCTTTGTTCTCTGTCGTGGTACTTGCAGAAGTTTTGGGGTGTGGGACCTAAGTGATCTTATAGGGTTATATGAGGATATTAGTTCAGATATTTAGTGAGGAGCGAGACAGTGGACGGCATTGAAGGTGAGAAGTAGGACTTTGAAGTGGATTCGAGATTTAATGGGCAGCCAGTGAAGTTCTTTGAGGATGGGCGTGCTGTGGTTGCGCTTCTTGGATCTGGAAACAAGTCTTGCTGCTGAATTCTGAATTCTTTATTCTTTGGAGTTTTCTTACATCTTTATCTGTATGTATGTTATGTATTTATTCCTTTTTGTTTTGAAATGTACATTATTTGTATTTGCATGTTTGTATTTTTTAACTTGGAATTCGGAAAATAAATGAAATCAAAATAAAATGAAATGACACACCTACACACAAGGGCAATGGCAGAGACGACGATAGAAGTGTACAGGACAAGAAGAGATAACTCTGTCAGACCATAAAACCCTACCTTCAGGAATGGAAAGTTCAGTTCAGTTCCCCAGTATGAGCGTTTTTAGGTGGGGGTGAGACCGTTATCACTACAAGTATTCCAACTTCGCTAGCGCAGTTAGGAGAGGTACGAGTAAGAATATACCACAGCCAAAATGTCCCCATCACAAGAGCATTTAATATTCCACAAACATGAGAGCATTAAGGATGGGAGAAGGGAGTGAGAACATAATCATAATTATGGCAAGTATACCTCCATCGCAAGAGCAGTAGGGCGTAGGAGGGAGTGACAACTACCAAGACAGGGATTCCTCCATTGCGAGAGCGCATGGGGGGGGGGGGGGAGGAGGGGGTGTGAACATTATCAAGACGTGTATTATCTCCCCTTTGCGAGAGCTGTTACTTAAGTGAAACGGATGGAGGGGGGAGGGGGGTGTAAATCTCATCATGGCAAGAGCCAAAATGTAAATAATAGAATGTTTTTCTCACTGTACAGCAAACGTAGGAAGAAAGATGAGTATAAGAAAACTTTGTATCATATAGCACCTTAAAACTTTCTTTCCACCATAGTGAGTACAAGACAGAGGTGGGAGGGGCATACCTACCATGGAGGTTGGAAGATATTTTGAATGTATCTTAAATATACTCTTAGAGGGAAGAGTTGTGGATAAGAACATAATTATAATTGACTGTGATCTTTATTGTACATTGATAAGTGCTTTGTCCACACACCTTTTCTGCACTTCATGGCACTCCTTGCAGCTACTCGCCTCACCTACCCACCCATGTACAGAGATTAGCCAATCAAGTATCGGAACACAACTAGTCTTTCTTCAGGTTGGTCAGATCGGAAGAGGGTGATGTTTGCCATGATATTTCTGAAATGAAAGAAAATGGTTAACATGGTGTCAGGAAGAAAAAATCATTGCAAATAAACTATTACAAAATTATATCAAAGCGAATGGAAAAGTAAAGTAGAAAGCACATAATCTTTTATTCCACCACTATTGGTGGAAAGTGAGGTTGGATATAAAGTTATAACCCAATCTTTGTTTCTCAACTGTTGATTGAAAGAGGGATGAAAAATAACATACAGTCTATATTTCACCAATGTAGAAAGCACCAATGTTGATGGAAAGAGGGAAGGGAACACATTACACAATCTTTATTCCTTCGCTGTTGATGGGAAGAGGGTAACAACTACAACCTCTATTCTTGATAGGAGGAACGCATCACACAATCTGTATTCCCCTAGTTTGATGCAGAGAGTGGAGAAACATAGCACACAATCTTTATTCCTCCACTGTTGATGGAACAACGGGAGGAACGTATTACATAATCTGTATTCCTCCACAATAATTGGTGGGAGAGGGGAGGAACGTGTTACAAAATCTTTGTTCCGCCACTCTTGAGGGGAGGAAAAAGCTACAAAATTGTTGCTCCTCTTACATTGATGGAATGAGGGGAGGAAAATATTACATACAATTTTGATTCCCACTTTTGATGAAGAGAGGAGAGGAACACATCACATAATCTTTATTCCCACCAATTGATGGGACGAGGGGAGAAACACATCACACAATCTCTATTTCTTTACTTTTGACGGAATGAAGGAAGGAACGCATTACACAATCTTCATTACTCCCCTTTTGATGAGAAAGGGCGGAACGCATTACCAAATCTATGCTCCTCCTTTATTAATGAGAAGAACGCATCACACCATCTTATTCCTCCAATATTGATAGAAAGAGGGAAGGAAAACATTACATGAATTATATTCCCCCTCTTTTGATAGAGTGAGTGGAGAAACAATACATCATCTTTATTTCTCTATATTGACAAAAAGGGGGAGGAAGGCATTACATAAACTTATTCCTCAAATTGTGATGGAGAGGAACGGCATACACAATATTTATTCCCCCACTTTTGATGGAGTGGAGAAACATTACATAAATTGTATTCCCCCTCTTTTGATGGAGAGAGTGGAGAACCATAACACAATATTTATTACTCCACAATAATTATTAATTGAACGAGGGGAGGAACGCATAGCACAATCTTTGTTTCTCCACTTTTGATGGGAAGAACCCCACACAATCTGTATTCCTCCATAATTGATTGGAGGAACCCGTCACACACTCCTTTTTCCTCCACAATCGATGGGAGGAACGCATCACATAATCTTTTTTCCAACCACAATTGATGAGAGACGGGAGGAACGCATCACTCAATATTTATTCCCCCACGTTTGATGGAGAGAGTGGAGAAACATAACTCACAATGTTTATTTCTCCACTGTTGATGGAAAGAGGGGAGGAACGCATTACATAATCTTTATCCCTCCAAAATAATAGGTAAGAGGGGTAAGGAACGCATTACAAAATCGTTTTCCGCCAGACTTGAGGGGAGGAAAACGTTACACAAACCTTTTCCCTCCACTATTGATGGAATGAGTGGAGGAAAACATTACACATTTTTTATTCCCCCACTTTTGGTGAAGAGAGGAGAGGAAAGCATCATACAATCTTTGTTCCTCCACTTTTGTTTGGAAGAACGCATCACATAATCGTTATTCCTCCACAATTGCTGACAGGAACGCATTACACAATCTTCGTTCCTCTATTATTGTTGGGAGGAATGCATCACTTAATCTTTATTCCCACCACAATAATAATGAGAGTAGGGAGGAACGGATCTCACAATTTGTATTCATCCACTGTTGATGGAAAGAGGGGAGGAAAACATGACACAATATTTGTTTCTCTACTTTTGACGGAATGGGTAAAGGAACGTATTACACAATCTTTATTCCTCCACTATTGATGAGAAAGGGGAGAAAAGCATAACAAAAGCTATGTTCCTCCTCTATTAATGGGAGGAACGCATCAAACAGTCGTATTCCTCCAAACTTGATACAAAGAGGAAAGCGAAACATTACATGAATTTTATTGCCCCTCTTTTGATCGAGAGAGTGGAGAAAAATAAAACACAATGTTCGTTTCTCTATTATTAACGGAAAGGGGGAAGGAAGGCATAACATAATTTTATTCCCCCACTTTTGATGGAGTGGAGAAACATAAACAACAATCATTATTCGTCAAAATGTTGATGGAAAGAGGGGAGGAAAACATGATAAAATATGTGTTCCTCCATAATGGTTAAAGAGCGGAGGAACGCATTACAAAATCGTTGTTCCTCCACTATTAATGATATTAACACATCATACAATCTTTATTCCCACCACAAATGTTGAGAGGAGGGAGGAACGCATTACACAATCTCTGTTCCGCCGCTCTTGAGGGGAGGAAAACGTTACCCATACTTTGTTTCTCCACTATTGATGGGAAGAGGGGAGGAAAACATTACACACAATGTTTATTCCCCCACTTTTGGTGAAGAGAGGAGAGGAAAGCATTACACAATATTTGTTCCTCCACGATAATATTGATGAAAAGGGGGAATGAACGCATTACACAATCTAATTCCTCCACTATTGATGGGAAGAACCGTCACGTAATCTTTATTTCCCATCACAATAGTTGATGAGAGGAGGGAGGAACGCATCACACAATCTCCGTTCCTCCACTATTGATGAGAGGAACGCATTACACAATCTCCGTTCCTCCACTATTGATGAGAGGAACGCATTACACAATCTCCGTTCCTCTTGATGGTAGGAACCGTCACGAAATCTTTATTCCCACCACAATAATTGATGAGAGGAGGGAGGAACGCATCTCCCCATCTTTGTTCCTCCACTATAATTGATGAGAGAGAGGAGGTACGCATCTCGAAATCTTTGTTCCTCCACTATTGATGAGAGGAACGCATAACACAATCTTTATTCCTCCATTTTTGATGGAAAGAGGGGAGTGAAACATGACACAATATATTTTGTTCCTTCACATTTATTGATGGAAGGAGGTGAGAACACATCACACAATATCTGTTTCTCTACTATCGACGGCATGGGGGAAGGAACGTATTACACAATCTTTATTCCTCCACTATTGATGAGAAAGGGGAGAAACGCATAACAAAGGCTATGTTCCCTCCTCTATTGATGGGAGGAACGCATCACACAATTTTATTCCTCCAATATTGATACAAAGAGGAAAGCGAAACATTACATGAATTTTATTCCCCCTCTTTTGATGGAGAGAGTGGAGAAACGTAAACAACAATCATTATTCGTCAAATGTTGATGGAAAGAGGGGAGGAAAACATGATAAAATATTTTTTCCTCCACAGCGATTAAAGAGCGGAGGAACGCATTACAAAATCGTTGTTCCTCCACTATTAATGATAGGAACGCATCATACAATCTTTATTCCTCCACTATTGATGAGAAAGGGGAGAAACGCATAACAAAGGCTATGTTCCCTCCTCTATTGATGGGAGGAACGCATCACACAATTTTATTCCTCCAATATTGATACAAAGAGGAAAGCGAAACATTACATGAATTTTATTCCCCCTCTTTTGATGGAGAGAGTGGAGAAATGTAAACAACAATCATTATTCGTCAAATGTTGATGGAAAGAGGGGAGGAAAACATGATAAAATATTTTTTCCTCCACAGTGATTAAAGAGCGGAGGAACGCATTACAAAATCGTTGTTCCTCCACTATTAATGATAGGAACGCATCATACAATCTTTATTCCTCCAATTTTGATAGAAAGAGGGGAGGAAACATGTCACAATCTTTATTCCTTAACGATTGATGAGAGAGGGAGGTACGCATTACCCAATCTTTATTCCCACCACAATAATTGATGAGAGGAGGGAGGAACCATTACCCATACTTTGTTCCTCCACTCTTGATGGAAAGAGGGGAGAAAAATATTACACACAATATTTATTCCCCAAATTTGGTGAAGACAGGAGAGGAAAGCATTATTCAATATTTTGTTCCCCCACGACAATCTTCCTCCACTTTTGATTGGAGGAACACATCACCAAACCTTGATTTCTCTACCATTGATGGAAAGGGGGAAGGAACGCATCACATAATCTAATTCCTCCACACTATTGATGAGAAAGGGGAGAAATGCATTACACAGTGTTCGTTCTTCAGCTATTGATGAGAGGAACGCATTACACAATCTTCGTTCCTCTATTGTTGATGGGAGGAACGCATTACACAATCTTTATTCCTCCACTGCTGATGGAAAGAGGGGAAGAAAACATGACACAATATTTGTTCCCTCACATTTATTGATGGAAAAAGGTGAGAACGTATCACACAATATCTGTTTCTCTACTTTTGACGAAATGAAGGAAGGAACGTATTACACAATCTTTATTCGTCCACTATTGATGAGAAAGGGGAGGAACGCAAACAAAATCTATGTTCCTCCAATATTGATAAAAAGAGGGAGGCAAAATTTTACATACAGGGGGAAAGAAGGCATTACATAATTTTATTCTCTTTTTACACAATATTTATTCCCCCACTTATGATGGAATGTAGAAATATAAACAACAATCATTATTCCTCAAATGTTGATGGAAAGAGGGGAGAAAAACATGATAAAATATGTTTTCCTTCACAATTATTGATGAGAAAGCGGAGGAACGCATTACAAAATCTTTGTTCCTCCGCTAATAATAATAGGAATGCATCACACAATCTTTATTCCCACCACAATTGATGAGAGGAGGGAGGAACGCATTTCACAATCTTTGTTCATCCACTCTTAAGGGGAGGAAACCGTTACACAAACTTTGTTCCTCCACTATCGATGGGAAGAGGGGAGGAAAACGTTACACAAGCTTTTTTTCTCCACTATCGATGGAAAGAGGGGAGGAAAACGTTACACAAACTTTGTTTCTCCACTATTGATGGAAAGAGAGGAGGAAAACATTACACAAAATGTTTATTCCCCACGTTTGGTGAAGACAGGAGAGGAAAGCATTCTACAATATTTGTTCCTCCACGATAATATTGATGGAACGGGGGGAGGAACGCATCACACAATTTTTGTTCCTCCACTTTTGATAGAAAGAGGGGAGGAAAACAAGACACAATATTCGTTACTTCGCAGTTGATGGAAGGAGGGGAGAACGTGTCACACAATATCTGTTTCTCTACTTTTGACGGAATGGGGGAAGGAACGTATTACACAATCTTAATTCCTCCACTATTGATGAGAAAGGGGAGGAGCGCATAACAAAAGCTATGTTCCTCCTCTATTGACTGGAGGAACGCATCACACAATATTATTCCTCAAAATATTGATAGAAAGAGGAAAGCGAAACATTACATGAATTTTATTCCCCTCTTTTGATGGAGAGAGTGGAGAAACATAAAACACAATCTTCTTTTCTCTATTATTAACGGAAAGGGGGAAGCAAGGCATAACATAATTTTATTCCCCCACTTTTCATTATTCGTCAAATGTTGATAGAAAGAGGGGAGGAAAACATGACAAAATCGTTGTTCCTCCACTATTAATGATAGGAACGCATCATACAATCTTTATTCCTCCAATTTTGATAGAAAGAGGGGAGGAAACATGTCACAATCTTTATTCCCACCACAATTGATGAAGGAGGGAGGAACGCATTACACAATATTTTCGTTCCTCCATGATAATATTGATGGAAAGGGTGAAGGAACGCATCGCACAATCTTTGTTCCTCCACTATTGCTGACAGGAACGCATCTCACAATCTTCGTTCCTCTATTATTGATGGGAGGAACTCATCACGTAATCTTTATTCCCACCATAATAATTGATGAGAGGAGGGAGGAACACATCTCACAATCTTTGTTCCTCCACTGTTGATGAGAGGAACGCATTACACAATCGTTATTCCTCCACTGTTGATGGAAAGAGGGGAGGAAAACATGACAGAATATGTGTTCCTTCACAATTGATGGAAAGAGGGGAGAATCACTCATCACACAATCTCTATTTCTCCAATTTTGGAGGAATGGGAGAAGGAACGCATTACACAATATTATTACTCCACTATTGATGAGAAAGGGGAGGAACACATTACAATATGTTTATTCCTCCTCTATTGACTGGAGGAACGCATCACACAATATTATTCCTCCAATATTGATAGAAAGAGGAAAGCGAAACATTACATGAATTTTATTTTCCCTCTTTTGATGGAGAGAGTGGAAAAACATAATACACAATCTTCTTTTCTCTATTATTAATGGAAAGGGGGAAGGAAGGCATAACATAATTTTTTTCCCCACTTTTGTTAGAGTGGAAAAACAACAATCATTATTCGTCAAATGTTGATGGGAAGAGGGGAGGAACGCATCATACAATCTTTATTCCTCCAATGTTGATAGAAAGAGGGGAGGAAACATGTTACAATCTTTATTCCCACCACAATAATTGATGAAGGAGGGAGGTACGCATTACACATTATTTGTTCCGCCACTCTTGAGGGGAGGAAAACGTTACACATACTTTGTTCCTCCACTCTTGATGGAAAGAGGGGAGGAAAAGATTACACACAAGGTACGCATTACGCAATCTTTGTTCCGCCACGTTTGATTGGAAGAACGCATCACATAATCTTTATGCCCACCACAATTGATGAGAGGAGGGAAGAACGTATCACACAATATTTTGTTCCGCCACTCTTGAGGGGAGGAAAACGTTACACATACTTTGTTTCTCCACTGTTGATGGAAAGAGGAGAGGAAAACATTACACACAAGGTACGCATTACGAGAGAGGAGAGGAACGCATTACACAATCTTTGTTCCTCCACTTTTGATTGAAGGAACGCATCACACAATCTAATTCCTCCACTATTGATGAGAAAGGGGAGAAATGCATTTAATAACACAATCTTCGTTCTTCAGCTATTGATGAGAGTAACGCATCTCGAAATCTTTGATACTCCACTGTTGATGAGAGGAACGCATTACACAATCTTTATTTCTCCACTTTTGATGGAAAGAGGGGAGGAAAACATGACATATTTGTTTCTCTACTTTTGATAGGGGAAGGAACGTATTACACAATCTTAATTCCTCCATGTGAGAAAGGGGAGAAACGCATAACAAAAGCTATGTTCCTCTTCTATTGACCGGAGGAACGCATCACACAATCTTATTCCTCCAATATTTATAAAAAGAGGGAGGCAAAAAATTACATACATGTACAGGAGGAAAGAAAGCATTACATAATCATATTTCTCAAATTTTGACATTCATTGCTCCTTCATTGATTAGAAACGGGAGGAACGCTTTACACACATTTTGTTTCTTCACTATTGATTGGAGGAACGCATCACATAATCTGTATTCCTCCATAATGATTAGAGAGCGGAGGAACCCACCAACACGTACTCTTTGTTCCTCCTCTATTGATGGGAGAAATGCATCGCACAATCTTTAATCCTCCATTTTATTGATGAGAGGAACGCATTACACAATCTTCGTTCCTCTATTATTGATGGGAGGAACGCATCACGTAATCTTTATTCCCACCACAATAATTGATGAGAGGAGGGAGGAACGCATCTAACAATCTTTGTTCCTCCACTGTTGATGAGAGGAACGCATTACACAATCTTTATTTCTCCACTTTTGATGGAAAGAGGGGAGGAAAACATGACAAAATATTTGTTCCTTCACAATAATGGAACGAGGGGAGGATCACTCATCTCACAATCTCTATTGCTCTACTTTTTATCGGAAGAACGCATCACACAACCTGTATTTCTCTACAATCTACGGAAAGTGGGAAGAAACGCTATACAGAATATCATTCTTTCACTACTGATGAGAAGAGCGCATCACACAATCTTTAATGATAATAATAACAATAGTGGGTTCTTGAATAGCGCCCATGTCTGTCAGATTTGACACTCCTGGCGCTCCCCATTATTACCCTAGCTTTAGCACGGCTGCCATTACGGCGCTCTAGCATTTCAAGGAATAAATTCCTGCCAGGTACCCAATTTATATCACCTGGGTAGAGTGTGGAATGCAGATGTTGATCAATGTCTTGCCAAAGGACATTACTGCCGCGGCGGGACTCGAACCGCGGACCCGCTCTTTTATATTTAATGGAAAGGGGGAAGGAGCTCATTGCATTATCTTTGTTCCTCCACTATTGATGATAGGAACGCATTACACAATCTGTATTATTCTACTTTTGATGCAGACAGTGGAGAAACGAAACACACAATCTAATTCCTCCACTTATTGATGAGAGAGCGGAGGAGCGCATCATACAATCGTTACTGTTTTATATTTAACGGAAGGGGGGAAGGAGCTCATTACATAATCTTTGTTCCTCCACTATTATATTGATAATAGGAACGCATTACACAACATTTATTCCCCAACTTTTTATTGAAAAAGGGGAGGAAACATGACGCAATCTTTATTCCTCCACAATTGATGAGAGAGGGGAGGAACGCATTACACAATCTTTGTTCCACCACTTTTGATCGGAAGAACGCATCACACAATCTGTATTTTGATGGAAAGTGGGAAGGAACGTTATACAGAATATCATTCTTTCACTACTAATGAGAAGAACGTATCACACAATCTTTACTCTTTTATATTTAACGGAAAGGGGGAAGGAGCTCATTAATCTTTGTTCCTCCACTATTGATGATAGGAACGCATTACACAATCTGTATTCCCCTACTTTTGATGCAGAGAGTGGAGAAACAAAACACACAATCTAATTCCTCCACTATAATTGGATGAGGAAGGGGAGGAACGCATTACAAAATCTTTGTTTCTCCAATATTGATGGAACGCATCACACCATCATATTCCTCCAATATTGATAGAAAGAGGGGAGGAAAACATTACATAAATTATTGTATTCCCCCTCTTTTGATGGATAGAGTGGAGAAACATGATACACAAACTTTATTCCTTCACTGTTGATGACAAGAGGGGAGGAACGCATAACATAATCTCTATTTCTCTACTTTAGACGGAAAGGATCGCATTACACAATATTGTTCCTCCACATTTGATGGAAAGAGGGGAGAAAAACATGACACAACCTTTGTTCCTCTACGATTGATGGGAGAAACACACCACACAATCCTATTCCTTCGCCTCTGATAAAAAGAGGGGAGGAAAACATGACACAATTCAGAGAGGGTAGGTACGCATTACACAATCTTCATTTCTCTATTATTGACGGTAAGTGAAAAGGAAGACATTAACTAATCTTATTTCTCAAATTTTGATGGAGAGGAACGGATTACACAATAAGCATTACCCCCACTTTTAAAAGAGTGGAAAATCATAACACACAATCGTTATTCCTCCACTGTTGATGGAAAGAGGGGAGGAAAACATAACACAATCTTTCTTCCTCCACTGTAAGGGGGGGACATTACCTAATCTGTATTCATCCACTATAATTGATGAGAGAGAGAGAGAGAGAGAGAGAGAGAGAGAGAGAGAGAGAGAGAGGGAGGAACGCAGAGGGTGGAACGCATCACACCAATGTTTGTACCTTCACAATAGATTGAACGAGGGGAGGAAGGCATCACACAATCTTTATTCATCCACTCTTGATGGAGAGAAAGAGAGGAAAACATAACACAATATAATATGTTCCTCCACAATTATTGATGGAACGAGGGGGGGGGGAACTCATCACATAATCTTTATTCCACCATAATAACTGGTAAAAGAGGGGGGAAGGAACGCACAACATAATCTTTGTTCCTCCACTATTGATGGGAAGAACGCATCACATAATGTTTATTCTTCCACAATTGATGAGAAAGAGGGGAGGAATGCATCACACAAACTCAATTTCTCTACTATTGACGGAAAGGGGGAAGGAACGCATTACACAATCTTTGTTCCCCCACTTCTGATGGAGTAGAGAAACATAACACACAATCTTTATTTCTCTTCTATTGACGGAAAGGGGGACGGAACGCAGAACACAATTAATAATTATTCTTTCACTATTGATGAGAAGGGAGAGGAATGCATCACATAATCTTTGTTCCTCCACTCTTGATGAGAGGAACGCATCACATAATCTTCCTCCTCATTATTGATGAGAGAGGGAAGGACCGCATTGCATGATCTTTGTTCCTCCACTATAGACTGAAAGATGGGGAGGGGGATATCACACATTTCCGATGGGGGAGCTAGAACCAATTATTGTTTTTACATGTATGATTATTTTTACCAACATGTACTTCTCATAGAATGTCAAAGAAAAAAATGCAAACGAAGGGGTTGAAGAAAAATTGACTTTATGAGAAATACAAGGAGGTGCCTTGGCAGATGAGAAAGAGACAGAACTGGTTTTGGAATCCGAATTTCCTCGGTTGCAAACCAAGCTGGCCCTTTACGTTAATGTTAATTGTTAACACTCGTGGTAAATATGGGGCATATGAGAAACATGTAACATCATAAAAACATTACTTTTCACACTCACTTGAATGGAAGCTGGATTTATACCAAAATGTCGCGAGTTTATTTTACCACCTTGGCAATGTGGAAGGGGGGGGGGCGATAATAAAAACACACAGAGGGAGTAACCGTTGTAAGAGAGAGGGCTTGTGTTGGAACATGGAAGTAGGTCGGTGGTTGGAATGAACTCGGTTAAATCATGTACCTACTAAGTAGGTCCATTGTTTATTACCGCAATCTACGTCCTATTATAAGGCAATAGTCTGGTCAAAGAAAAGATAACATATGTAATTGTAACACCTCAAACATAATTTCCTCTCTGGTGGAAAGAAGGGAAGGAAATCATATTATGTTCGTCCCTCCTGCGGATGGTAGGGTGTTGACTGTTGAATATAAAACACTACATAATTTTGTTTTCCACCAAGGCAAGAAGGAAGGTGTCGATCAACATTTACTGAGAATAAATGTGGCATTTTGCCAAAAAAATAACTTTGCCATTCTCAAGGATTTATGAATCAAAAGAACAATACAATCACTGTTGAAAAACACACTACAGCAAGTGGAAGAGTGTAAATAGGAAAAAAAATCTAAAATCCTTGATGGCGATAGACAGTATACAAACTAAGGCGAATTGAAGGATGAGAGGATAGGGTGACGTAGAAAACACAGGGAGACGCAATGGTTTAGTGGAAGAAGCGCTTGTCTGGGAATCGCGATGCCCTCAGTTCAAGACCATTTGTATAATTATGTTTATGTGCCCACTGGTAAAAATCAAACCAAGTCTGTTTATTCGGAATATGTGTGCATGATTACAAATACATGAATGGTTGTTCCCACTGTGGCAAGTGGAATCACAAGGAAGATGAAGAACAAAATATGATTCTGCCATTCTCAAGAATAATAGAATGAAAAGCGAACAGGCAAATCAAAAGGATTAGGGAAAAGTGTTTCAAAAACCTTACACTAATGACAAGGGAAAGAATGATATACATACATACTGATATTTATATAGCGCCTTTACATAAACATGCTCAAAGCGCTTTACATTAGTAAATAAAACAGAATAATTATTTTGCTCTCAAAGTGCATACACTGTAAATTTGTTGTGTAAAGCTGCATCGCCTGCATGTGTAAAGTTATTCAAAAGTTATGCACCGCATGAACAAGCCTGGTTCATACATGTAACAAACAATTGTTTTCGAACCATCATGGTGATTACAAGTTAAATAGAACATTCGTGTTATAATACAGATTATTCTCGCGTATGGTATTGGATGTAATTAGAGAATTGCAAGATCACATGACAAGTAGAATGAGGAAGCATATATCGCGCAAAGTTGAAAATTGTTCATGCAGCTCATGACTATGTATGATAGGAGCATGGACCCTACCACAAAGTAGGGAGGAATGGTAATACATGCGAATCGACACACACCGAGTGGGAATGGTCAGGGAGTGGGGGGGGGGGGGGGGGGGGCTAACATGAGTGACACAAACAGAGGCATGACGGTTGAGTATAGAAACATCGATCTTAGAATAGGGAGATCCTCAGTTCTAAACCAAGTTCATGCACCAGTACCCTTGCTCAAGGCCATGAACCAAAAAGAGAATAAAAGCAGTTAACCTTTCAAGCACGTAGAAGCACGATGGCGTAGTGGACAGCCTCTGGTCCAGAGGCCTAGCTAGCTGTTGCATAAAACTTACCATTGATGGCAAAGTTACCATCAATGGTAATTTTTATGCAACGGGCACCAGGCGTGCGCATGGTTCAAAACCATATACTGATGTACAAAATTATCTTTGGCAGCGTCCTTATAGTTACGTGGAGAAGAACTAACATTGAAGAACTAACATTTGACAAAGTCAAATACGCTTCTTTTTTCCCCACTGTGGATGCTGGGCGGAAAGAGGGGCTCTAACATACAGACAGAGTAAGTAAACTGGGGTATAGTCATTACACAAATGCAAATTACAATGCAAGAGATAACACACATCGCTCATACTGGTAGTAAGATTGCACTCACCCATCTGTTCCTCTTGTTCTGTCCCCCAGGATTGCCTCTCCCATAAGAGTGATCCATGATCCAATGATGCAGTCAGAAGTCTCTGCTTGAAGCCACCAACATCTCTCCTGAATCCTGCTTGACATCTAAACTGATCAAACTCAAACAACGAGTTAGACACTGAATAGAATGATGATGCAAGTTTCAAAGAGCCAACTACAGGAAGGACAGTCATCTTTCATTAGCATTTGCCATCTATGCACCATTTTCTCTCTCCCTAAAATAGCCAAAAATGTATCCATACTCCCATGTTACCCCCAATTACTCCCATCATGTTACTCCATCACCCCCATGTTACCCCCGTCTTATCTCCTTCCATAGTAAACACCCATTACATGAAGAAAAGAAGAGAAAAGATGAAAGAGAATGTCTGATGCACATAAATTACGGTAGATCCCCCCACCAAACAAACAAAAGACACCACAAAAATATCAAATAAACTGAAATAAACATGATCTTCTAAAAAATTCGAGGAAGGGCAAAATGACCTATTCAAACTCTAGCAAGCTATTGCTCATGTACATTCATTATTTGTTATTAAAATAGCAGAGATACAGCGCTTCGTGTAGGCACTTCACATCCATATAACTGCTCTACATTATAATGTGCACCATCTACACACCCTTTGGAGTATACGTTAATACAAGTCATGATAGGAACGGATTCCTAGAAGCCTGTAAGCACCCTAATTGGTAGCCAAGCTAGAGCAATGCAAGGCCATAATGGAGTGCCATGAGTTACTTACATGGTGGAAAAAAATGCTCTAGAAGTATCCAATATAGTATTATTGTTCTTGTTTATGCAGGGAGTTGTGAGTTTTTCCCTGGTTTATTCCTGGATTGCAAACACATTAGCTATGCTTGCTGTAGCCTTTAGATAACTATACTGTTAAAACAAGTATTAAAAAACTACGTGTTATAACAGTGTAGGCTACTTGACATGGGTGAAATCTACCTCACGTCAGTAGAAGGGCAACAAAGTTCTTTATTCTTTCTTGCAAGATCATTTTTATTGTGTTGAACACAATGTTTATCTGCTTAACTTTGTAGAAAAATGCATTTCTTGCATATATGGCCATTTTTTCTTGGAACAGGCAACCTCATCCAAATTGATGATGCATTCTACATAGCCTAGCACTTTTTGAAACACCGGAAAGAGGCTCTGAATCATCACCTCTCAAACTGACATTTTCAGGAATATTTTTGTTCCTGAAACAAAAATTGGGGACTTCCTAATCAAACATCGCGTTTGTTATGATCTGCGAAGTGAATGTTCATCTGAATTGGGTGTTCTGCCCGGCCACCAGTCATACAATCATCTAGTCATAGCAGGGCAAAGGTCATAGGGTTCACTGGTCCTAATTGTCATTATTCATACACAGAAGTTAAATTAAGTAATCGAAAAACAATCTACCCATAAGATGATCGTTAGTAATAATCCAGGAAACGGTTCGTTGGCCATGAAAAAATAACAATATCATTTTAAAAAACAATAATAAAAATTAAAATAACAGTTATTAAAATTAAAATAAAAATAAAACAATAAAACATGGTTAGTGTTAGGGTTATTCTGACAAACGAATCGTTTTCTTGATTACTACCGACGACAAGCCTCGTAGTGTTCCTTTTTATTAATTCACAAATACATTTATCATATATTTAAAAAAAACTATGAATAATGACTCAAATACAAAATGACAAAATTTCTCATCACTATACAATTTTTCATTGCTTGTTGCGACCAATCCATGGGAACACAATAAGCTAAAATTAAGACCTGCGAACATCGTAACCCATAAACTCTAAGACCATCAAACCCTCTGACTCTTGAGTAATGTCAACCCTTCAAACTAATCAGAGAAGAAAATTCTTCTTAACAGGGGACACAAGAGTGTTCTTCGAGAGAAAATGCAGGAATCCTGATATTCCATCTTTTTAACAAAAATTCAGCAAAGTCTGAATGAAAAGAAATCTATCTAGTGATTTCTTCTAGAGCAAGGTAGCTGCGAGGAACATATATGTACATCCCCGGTGTATCAATGTGATTCAGAGATCCGCAAATCTTGAAGATATTGCAGAATAGTATTGCACTACGTCTTTTAGATGGTCTTCTTTAGATATAGAACCCCAATGTTAGAGACGAGACAACAAGGAGAAAGTTTTATATTGTAAAAACACTAGAAGTTGTACGAAGATACACCAAAAACATGGTGGCCTAGTACTTCAACAGAAGTAGAATAGGCAAGACTAATTTATTAACATTAATATTGGTAGCAGTATAAGCGCACATCGTGTGTGTAATTGGGTTTTCCAGACGTGTATCAATCAGATATGATTATTTACGTCTGGGGACCGACTTTTAACGTCAGCATCCGAAAGACGTCAGTTTCAAACCTGCATCCTCGGCTGAATCAGTTTGTAACTTCCATTGTTAGCTGGATTACAGGCGCACGCCACAACCTCCCGTTACGTCATCACAATGAGTGATCGTGAGGGAGGCTAGACATTCCCAGTCACATTGCTCCGATTAGGAAGTCACGTAAAGGAATTACTATCAAATGGGACAGCATAATATAGGAAAGTAAGCTTAGTATCATAGCTTAATCATAATTTCCATTTGGGAACAAACTATGCATGTCACCAATCTTTATAGATTATTTTTGATATATCATCAAAATAACATGAAATTCTAGACCAGTATTTATATAAATTTAAATCAAATTTTGAAGAAAATAAAATTATGCTATTGCATTTTGGATGTTTGTGATAAAGGAAGAATAAATTAGTGTGGATTCTACCTACTAAATGCCATTTTCTGTCTGTTGCACAAATCATTGCTATAGAAAAGGTGATGGTTTCAGAGTGGTCTCCTAGCATTCAAAGGCATAATAGATTGTTGATATCGATGTCCTTTAAACATCAATTATGATGTAATCCGGCGTACTAGATACAGGTACACTGCAAGTTCAGACAAAGCGACTTTTCAAAAGAAGCGATGTGTAAGGTGTGCCACTAAATGATAGCCATACTTCTGATATGGTTCTATCATAATTATTATATCACTGCTTGGCATCAAATACTCAAGCACGGATTGCCCTGAACTGATGAGGTAACCAAGATAACCATGACAACAACTGTTACCAATAATATGAAAGATAAGTTTCGGTAAAGAATAAGTTATATTCAATACAGTCAACCTTTTCATTCCTCTTTCACCACGAGTCAAGAAACTGATTGGTTCCTCTTAAATTAATGTAGGTGTTCTCTAGTTCACATCTTCTCAAAGAAGTGTGGTGAAACTTAGAGGATAACTAGTTTACAGGAGGGATTAGACTGCCCTGCAAGGTCACTTGACAGGTGGTTATCTCATCAACTCAACTCTCATTTAACATAAGAAAAAGAGGATCATGGGGGACCAATGGTCACCGATTAGGCATTGTTTGTTATATAGAGGGCGCAAGTAGCTACAAGTAGTGCAGTGGGCCTTTAAATGTAGGTGTTGTCTAGCACACATCTTCTCAAGGAAGTGTGGTGAAACTTGAGGATAGCTGGATAAAGATCGAGAGCTGCATCCTACAGCATGGTTTATCAGACAGGGTTAAGCATTTGCTTCCATATGGGCAACAGTTCAATATTCCCTTGAATAGGATGTCAAAATGAAGGGCCAGTGCATGAAACAGACATGTCCTTTCACAGTCATGATTCCATTTAGGATTCCATGCATTTTGTATCATGGGAACACATGAAATGCCCTCAATAGCTTGGATGCCTTGCACAGATAGAATGGTTTAGACACTCTGAAACCAATGAAATACTAACTGTGGAATTGATTAACCAATAGGGCATTTGGGTAAATCAATCTGCCCTTCCTCGAGATATTTATTTTGATCACGGGTTTTCAATTTGAGTCTATAACCATATCTTTTGAAGATGATACAATGTGCATCATTGAGAATGAAGAATTTTGAAGAAGGAAATAAAGCAATGGAGGAAAAGATGAAAACAAAATGACATCGACAAAGAATGTTAGAAACAGCGAAAGTAGAAGTCTGAACCGTGTAACCCCCGTCCAATCCTGCCCCTCATGATTTGACCAATCCCTATACTAAGATTAATAATGGTCTTTAATGTGTATAACCACAATAATTTTACATTTTTATATACATTTTGTTGTTGTTGTTCATAAAATAGAGAAAATGCAATAGCATGTACAGGCATTGATGCTACATGAAATCATGAATTCCTTACCTCCTGTTGACTCTAAGAAGCTGCCTACCATCTGCCCATTGCAGAACCTGGTGTCTGAGTCATCACAGTTCAGGTGCCAGGCAGGAACCAGAAGAGTAGTTGATGACTTCAACCAGGGACTTCCTTCTACATCATCTTCACATGGATCACACCATGGAAGAGACAACCCTTGGAGAAGCAGAAACGTGAGGAAGAGATGGGTTTATGCGATCCTTCTATCAGCAAAGAGATGTGCTAAGGGGTCCTTTTGTCTCTAGATAGGATAAGGTTGGGGGAAAGAGGGGTGAGGGAGGAAGAAGGAAGAAAGGAGTGAAGAAACCAGATTTAATTACTAGAGCAGGGGAACGGGCAAGGAGGATTTAGGGGGTGTTTTCCCCTATATGGCCGGGACCAAGATACATATTCCAAAGGGTCAGTTTGGAAACAAGAAGCCCCTGTCACTTTTTAAATGATCGATACCAGCCCCATCTCAGTACCCTAGATACTTTAGAATCCTGTACTACTAAATAAAAGCTGCCCAAAATCAAAGTGTTTTTAATTTTTTAATTATTTTTTTATAATCAATTCTTAAATATGTGTAAGTACAATTCTTTTTAAATTTGTTACTCGTGCTATTGTCACTTTGGCCCCACGGAGCCTGATTTATATTAGATCTCAGAAGGTAGGCATACATTTATATCATGGGCGTAGATCTGTAATTGATACCTATTGTTCAGGGGGGATGATCTATTCATTCATCCCCCCTGAACAATAGGTATTACGTAATGATTGACGCCCATGATTTATATTAATAAAACAATTTTTAGTTGAGTAGCCACTGACAATACCGTACAGCAGGCTTAAAGAAAGATACACAAAGCCATACTCATCGTAGAAACAAGTGACAAATGATTAAAGCATTGATTAACATCATGAATATTCTATCATGTCAGTCTATATAGTGCGTCCCAGAAAAAACGAAACCTATTATCGATGTTCTGACATAACTTAATCACAATTATAATTAATAAATGACACATATTTGTAAATCGTAGATCCTCTTCCTTCATAATGCAACTCATATTTTGCATATATCACGCATGAATGATTTAAAACAATTTCAAGAGAGGGTACACAAAAGTCATTTGGCGGACGGTATCTGAATTTCAAACAGAAAATCACATTTCGGAAGTTCATTTCTTGCCCTTTCATAATGACACCTCAATCAGGAAAAATGAGCCAAGAATAATAAAGTTCTGTTTGTTTAAAGTAATGCTTGCATTTCCATAATTTGATTAAACGAATTCATTTTCACTGGCTGCCTGCCGTAGCAACAAACAGAGTTGACAAAAGACTTAACTCCGTTTCGTTGACGATCAGCCATGCATCAAGTCTTTCGGCGTTTTTGTTTAAGTCATGGCTTACACAAGGTGCAGTGGTTGAATTGAATATGATTGTGTATACCATTCAGGTGCAGGTCTGCAACTAGTGTAAGGTTTTATTGTTAGTTGGACATTCTAACATTGTTTGAACACTTTTTCAGTTAGAATAAAAAGGGAGGGAGTGTTAGCTCCTTGGTCATGTTGGTAGAGAGAGACACGTTTTGGTGGGCTCTGAGACAGGAGGTTCTTGTACACGGAAGACTGCATGTTGAATTTGGGTGTGTCCTTTGCAGGAAACATATTGAGAGATACAGAATTAGCTGTTGAAGTTTGAACTTGAAATAAATATGGAACCAAATTGCAATTCTTGAATCCTGCGTCCTTATTGCTCGACTCGTTACATTATGATTGTGATTATTGTTATTGAATCTATAATATCGTATGATTAGTAGAAACAACAGAAAGAAAGTGCTTTTCAGTCATGGTTCGGATCATCAACAAAAAACAACAAAAAATGGGAGTGGATAAGAGGATGTCTTCCAAAAACGCTTTTTGAGAAGGGGGCATAAGAACGTCTACTTTCCCCAACTATAGATGCCCTTGTTCTATTCTGAAGAAATTTGGTTGAAAATATTAAAATCAAAGTTCATACAATAATTCTACAGGCAACAGAGCGAATAGAGCAGAACTAAATCAAAATGATATCTTACATCGACAATATCATAAGATGAAACCATGTCAACATACACATATCCTGCTATGAGGAAAAGAGAGAAAATATTACAATCAATACTAGCAACCTAGCAATTAACTAGAATATACTCTTTGAGTAATATATCACACATAGTAAACCATCATAAGGTCAAAACATTTACACAAGCATACAACGCATGTTCTGCAAGAATCTTCAAGGTTGAAGGAAGAAGAGTACACCAAAGAAGCATGATATGGGGAAATGTAGAGAAGAAGATATGCATGTACTCACCAGTATAAATCCAAAAGGTAACTGGAAAAAGCGCGGGAAATTCGTTTCAATCCAGTATTCAGAGGTCCGGGCCAATCTCATCGCTCCATTGTCACTATTCATACAATGACAGCTATTATCATGGTTCCAAAGACTTTCACATACCGGTCTTTTAACATGTAAATCGTTTTTAAACGGTGAGATTGAACCCACGTAATTATATAGCCTTTAATCCTTCTATATGATCATCACTCTTCCCGTAAGTTGTGTATCGTCACCATTCTCATACATAGCCAGATATAGCTGACCGAGCCCTAAGTCCGCTCCAAAAAATAAATTACTTTCAATAGAAGCAGAGAAATCAGACAAACCAATCAAAAAAAGTTTGAGCAAAATCGGATAACTAATAAGAAAGTTATGATTTGTTTTTAATAACACGAACATTTTTGAAAATCACAAGACAAATTGGCAACCCTCTCATGAGTCTGTGACGTCTTTGCATCACTATTAATTGTTTTCTTTATAGTGATAATATTAATTTCCCATATTTCCCCTAGGAATTCCTCACACCAGCATCCAAATTAAATTGATAGTTATATGTTTTGTGCGGATGCACTAAATTAGAGAGAAAAAAATTCAGTTAAATCATGAAAAAGGTGAATTTTGATAAACTATTTATATATAAATCAATGATTATAAATGTACAATATTCAGAAAATAGTATCACTTCTTCAAAGTTCATAAAAGATTTTGTGAAATTTCATGCACGCAATTTGATACAAATCATATAACCTGTGTAAAGGCATGGGGAAATCAAGTTTTTGGGGATAAAAAAGGAAATTAATGGGATAAAAATATATAAAGCAATTGATAAATAGTGAGGCAATGACGTCACAAACTGATAACCAAATTGGCAATTTGTGTAGTGATTTCCATTGTTCCATACTTTTTCATACTTTTTCGTTGGCCCATCATTGACAAATAGATAGGTTGTCAGTCTGACCATAGCTGTTGGGTTAAGCCACAGAGCCCACCAAAGTAACAGACCCCACAGTCGGGTCACCCATCTAGCCCATGCACAAAACGTTGTCAGTAGGAAGTAGTAGGCTATAAATGTGTACATTACATAACAACCCCCCCCCCCCCCCCCAACAACAAAAATAATAATTTTTAAAAAAAATACAAAAAAAATAAATAATGATAATAATGATAATAATGATAATAATAATAATAATAATAAATAAATAAATACAAATACAAATAAATAGATAAATAAATAATTATTTTAATCCAATCCAATCCAAAATATATTTGATATAGCGCCTTTTCCTTGCGGTTACAAAGTCTTGATATTGAAATAGAAAAAAAATATGATACATAAACATAACAAAAATACATAAAGATGAGGGTCAATTTTACCCCATAAGGCCCATTGACTACATTTATTCGGAAGGAAGAGATATGACTCTTCAATATAATAGCTGATAAAACTTTCCATCTTCTTCTCTTGTTGTTCTCCCTCCGCTATTTCAGAGATCAGGTGATCCCATGGGCCGCAAGACATTGGGAAGTAGGTTTCACACACGGTCCCTAAAAACACCCGAAGTGCCTTTGACCAAGCTTTGCTACCCGAAAATGCTCTACATCTAGATGTAAAGAAAATTAAATCCCACCCGACTGCATTTCTGTTGTTGTTGTCTTTTTTTTAAAACTAAATCTGATGGCTAAGGTTAGACTGAATACCCTTTTGTCAATGAATCAGACATGATTATATTTGAGGGGCCAAATCTTTAATGTGTGAAATAGGACGACTATTTCAGAACATGCTCCTGGCTTATGCAAATGCTGTAAAAAAAGAATGATAATTTTGGAGACCAGTAATGTGTTATTTTTGCAATTTCAGGATTGACAGGGTCGCATGCCCCCACCCAAATCAAATGGCGGGGAGAAGGAATGAGAGAAAGAGAGAGAGAGAGAGAGAAAATTATAATTTTTGGAGACCAGTAATGTGTTATACGATAAGAAACCGCAGCTACAAAATAATTGTGCAATTTCAGGAGTAGGCCTATTCAGGAGTGACATGCCCCCACCCAAATCAAATGGCGGTGAGAAGGAATGAGAGAAAGAGAGAGAGAGAGAGAGAGAGAGAGAGGGGGGGGGGTTAGAAATGTAAAACAAAACTTACTGGCAACAATATAGTACGGTATTATTACCGTCAAATTATAATGAAAGACGAAGAAGAAGAACAAAGAAGAACAAATAAAAAAGAAGAAGATAGGGGAGAAGAAGGGAAGGGGAAAAAAGATAATTTACCTTCCCAGCCGCATCTTCAACAAAGCTGGCGCTATAACCATTGAAAAAACAATAATCTAGAAATCTACACGTACTAAATGGACGTAAAACAGAGAGGGAAGCTGTCATGAAACTGTAATATGTTACCATTTTCCTGTCGAACTAAGAAGAGTATTATGTAGTCATAGCGATGATTTGATAAATGTGGATGGTAAGAACAATATTCTGTCTCATGCTTGCCCTATTGTTTTGTTAAACGTTAAAATGTATGTACGTTTTTTAATGTGTCTGTGTCTATCAATCGTGTCGACTGACTGTTTATCACACGAAACCGATTGCGTTGTGCTGCACTAAGCTAAGGGTAGCTGGGAGCTCGAGTGCACTGCAGACTGCATTGTGTGTGTGGACGTGTGGAGAATGAGTTGAGATTAAATTTTGACGTGATATGGAGCAAGAATTTGTCATTATATAACCAAGGGTTAGCCTTAAGGGGTTGCTGATATTGAAATATGAAACTCAAACTGATATCACAAAACCTTAATTGGTACCCATGATAACATTTAAACCCTACGTCTATGACTACGAGTACGAGTATGAGCGCGATTGAGAAGAGGCAGCCAGCAGCTGCAGGTAACCAAAATTAAAAACAAAAATTGCAGACCCTATTCAGTAAATCACTCCTTTCCGCACCAAACGAACATTGCACAATGGCTTCGTAGTTCGCTAGTGGACGGTTCTTTCTTCTCATACAAACAACTTTGAAATCTGTCAAGAATTGACAAAAATATGAGATTTTGTACCGGATGTTGACATTAAATTATGTGTTTGCTTTTGAAAAATCAGCCTAGACCTATGCCTTTTGTAACACCTTCATTTCATTCATTTAAAAAGAGTAGTTATCAAAATTTAGTACTTTAGAGCAGTAAGGGCAAACGCATGAATTATTAGTTTATTTTATGTTTTGAGATTACTATACTTTGGGAGTGCTGTTTAAGCATTGGTAAACGGGATGCCTCAACGGGATGAAACGGAATTAAGATTTTGATCTCTTTGTTTGGTTTCACTCTCATATTACAGCCCAGACATACCTTCATGTATCTGTAGATGTTTATATGACTAAAGAACCTGGAGCAGGAAGCCTAGAAGATTCACCAATTTGAGCTGATTATCAAGCAGTAAAGCGTCATGCATCAACAAAGGTAAGGATTATTATGGGATAGTATACAGAGTGCATTAGTGAATATACACTGAACACAGGTGAAATCACGATCGGAACAAGACTGTCAAGTTCATTATCCGGCTCATTGTGACTTAACCAAGAGAAGTGCGTAACACTAATGTGCAAACGTCACAACATAAATATTTGTGTTATAAATCAGGTCTGCAATATGAATATAAGGTTGAAAAATAAGTAACCACCTGATCCTAATGCTAACAAAAGGACAGTTATGGAGGGGGGGGGGGTGCCATTTTGTTTGAATGACAACACGGTACACAAGTCTCAGTGAGCGCATCAATGTCCTTGCTATTTGCAACTACATGTACATGTACCTGCAATTCATCGCATCTTTATTTTGTATGCACCAGAGATGCGCACTGTACGCACACCATCTTTACCCTGCATTATCACTTTTGGGAACTCTTTTGCTTGGTAGACGTGGTAGGAAAGAATGATGCCAATCATGGGGTGTCAATCGACCAATTAGATTGCCTACATTCTAGAACCCACTGTATACAATTGTATTGTATTCTATTATTTATTCGGCACTTTCAAGAAATATAATAATAAAACAATATAATCATGGTAAATACAAAATTAGAATGACAAAAACTATGCAAATACAAATTTTTGTAGCAATATTCTGAATGCAAAAGATGGCGGCCAGGGAAGAAGAGAGCAAACTTATTTACTGTAACCGTAAAGGTCCCTCCGCCCAACCAACTGATGCACTCAGAAGACTGGTAAAAATATAACATAAGGACAAATAAGAGAGTAACAAATCAAGGAAAAACAATAAGAATATAAATAAAATTTGATGCACGAGCAGATGTAAAGCCAACATAGAAATTAAGTACACATTATATATAACATATTAGAAAATTTACAATATCAATAACATAATAGCATTGTCTCTCCATAAAATTATGATGTAACTAACATGTTCAGTATTTTTTACCGGGCAATGAGCTAAATAAAAGAGTGACCTTTCATCAATGCTCCTATAGTCCTGCTCTGAAAGTTGTTTCAATATTTTTTAGCACAAATTAATGGTAAGTAAAAATATGTCCAGAGCGCAAAATGCTAATTTAAAGTTGTTGAAAATCATTATATGATTAGAGGTTGGAACATGCTAAAAGGACATACCGGTACATACATGTACATGTACAGCTAGTAAATAAATGAGCTGTAACTTTGAGTGCGCTAAATAGCACAAAACTATCAAAAATATGAAATTGTGTGATTATATTCAGAGGATTTCATTTTTTTTTTTTTGGGGGGGGGGGGGGGTGAGGGGAGGGAGGGGGCCTGCTAATGGGCCACCCTGCCTATAAATAATGTCCCAACCTCAATTTTTCATCATATCAAATTGCGTAATGCAGGCGAGACCGCCGAGAGCGTTTCCCTTGTTCATGCTTTTGCCTAATTTCAGGCTCTATCACTGTTTTTTGTTGTTAGTCTTCACAAAGTGCAGAATGTGATAGGGTCCAACATGTAAGCATTGCATTTGCACATGTACACTGTTGTGTAATATTTAACTTCCAAAGCACTGACACTGTACTGTTACAGCATGAATATAGCATCTTTTATCCAAACACTTTTATGATAAATACTTGTAGGCCTGAGAATCCAGAAGAAGGTCCTTTGGTAGAAAGGTCAGTATTGGTTGATGTTTGTATGTTTGTCAGAGTGCTGTTCTTCAAGAGCATGAAATCAATCAAACTCTCTTTGTTTTCAAAGCCTAGATTTAGTAGTCTGACTGTGATATCATTTTGTTAAGTTTCATGAATGTAATTTAGAATAAAAGATGACCAAAATATCTCATTATTGCAGTTTAGTTTTTGTTTTGTTGTGTATTGGGAAAGATAATCCCATTCTGTTCATGTACCATTTCTCTATCTTTGTTTTTTTATTCGGCCTATTCACGAAAACAGTTTTAATCCACAACTCACAGTAAACATAAATAATTGATATAATTATACTTGCTACAGAATTTATCCAGAAAGATTTTGTTTTGTTTTCCAGTGGGTACACTGGGGAGGGAGTAAAAGGGTCTTTTCTTTTGATTAATTTGGAAAAACATGGTATGAATCCTGTATGATAATAAAATATTTAGAGTTTGGTTTCTGTGAAACATTTGCTGTGGATTTACCAGTAAACATGGGATGGAATCTGAAAGGTTGCAATTCTCTATATTTTATTTTACGCAGTACATGTACATGTAATGTAGTTGCAATTTTGTAGACCATTATCTAACAAACAAAAATATAGCAGCTACATGTACATCGCTATTTTAGTACAGAGATTGTGTAGCCTCATCTGCTATATGATATCTACATGTAGTTCATATGTGTACTAGATTAAAAAAAATGTATTTAGAAAAAAGATTGTGCCACAGTAAATCATTGTCTCACAGCTTGTATTTATTCCATATATATTAGTTGATTCTGTTGTTCCTTTTGTCCTTATTAATTATTGCAGTTCAACTAACACACATTTATAGCAAGTTTTGACAGCACAATGTTTTGTTTTGAAATGCTATTGGCTACAATAATTTTAACATCTTTTTACAAAACCATTGTTTTTATTTTTATTTGCTTACTTCCCTTTAAAAATCAATTTATAGTTAAAGTTACAATATGAAATAGAGCTGGCAGTTTTCAGTTGCTTTTTTCTCTGAAGTTTTGAACACTTAATCTTCAGTATCATACACAAAGAGTACGTTTCTCTGTGATAAAGCATGCAATTTGTATTATATGTACTTGCATGCAGACATGACAGACAACTGTTACTTGTATGCTTTAACCATACAATCAACGTACAGTCTGAGGCCTCAAACCATAGGCTAGCCTTATTTAGTAAACTGAATTTACTGGGAATGGTCTAGTTTTGAGCCTACCCTGGCTCTAGATCTACATGTAGGACTAGTAGTAGTGCCCATAGCCAGGTAAGCAGTGGTGTCTGATATAACACAGGCCTAAGATACTATGTGTATGTCAGATAAGTACTTGCATTGACAGTGTACATGTATGTACTGAGTAGCAACATGCTACAATGTACTTGCAGCAATACAGTTATTGAAGGCAATACTGTACAATGTATGTACTGTACATGTGTACAATATGTATATTCATTTTCAAATTAAAAAGTTTGTAGGAACTTACTTTCTTAAATAGTGTTGAAAAAACTGTTCAAAATATTATACATGTAAGTAAAATGTCATGTGCCTTATGATGGAACATATATTGAATGGAAATAATTAAAGCAATATTGCCCAAATAATGTATTTTAAAAAGAGATACAGTGGTCATTTCCTTTTTAGTGCATGTTACTGATTGCAGGAGTGCATTTCAATATTATTATGATTGATATGTTACAAAAAGAGAGTATATTTCCTGGTACAAATTCCTGGTTAATTAATATCTTCATTGTTAATGAAATGTTAATGAAATGTACTCCTAGCTGGCATTGGCCATATTGTTTATTTGTGCGAATTATAGATCTCCTATCTTGTTATAGGAAGAGAGTAGATCTGCTCAAATGAAAACGGAAAAAAGGTATTAGCCGTTTAAAAAAAAAAAAAAATTGTAATTCATGTTGTGTCCCAACGTTTTGTCATTTTACTTGATGTTTGAGCAGTTGCATACTCTTATACTTTGACTGTCTTAAGAGAGATGTTAATTTGGGGACCTCAAACATGGAAGGCCACTACTTACTTGTATTGGTGAATGGGGTACCCTGACAAAAGATTATAAATAAATAAATAAATAAACACATTGTACATGTAGACAACATGTGTAATTCAGTATACAGAGCTTTTTAAAGCGTACATGTACATACCCCCTCTTTGTGCTGCACAGGTGTGTTCATTCATAACATAAAATTGTCCTGGTATCCATCATAATTCAACCTCAGATACATACTGTACATGTGAAGTCTGAGTGGAATTCATACATTAATCAGATTTGTAGGACAGCAGCATATATTGACCTCATGGTGAATTTTACCAGGTTGTTTACTAGTACTACCAGGGACATGGTTTTTGATTAATCTTGTTCTTAATATGCCTGAAATTATGTTTTGTAAAAGCAAATTTTGATCATGTTGATCATAATAACCCAGGTATGTAATTGCACAGAGATTGATATGAAACAGCCATTAAATTTGCACAATGTTTTGCAGCCTTCATTTGCAGTTCACACCCTAGTCTCTTACAAGGTCTTTTTTTCATAAAGAAAGGATGAATTCATTTCTTGATATTTTTATGTGACTCGTGAGAAAATAAAGAGGAAATCTTCTATTATGACTCAGACTTATAAATTACCAGAGTAACAGAATAGAACTCTTTATTAGCCTACATGATTACAAACAGGTTTACTACAGTTAACCTGTTGACTACTGAATTCTATTATTCCTATAGGCTTTATACAGGGGATACCTGGTACACATAGGCAATGGGTTAAGATTGCATACATGTACATAAGTTTAGCTTTAATTAAGTTACCCTACATGTACATGTACATGTATATGAAATAGTTTGTAAATGATAGCACTTTACATCCTGCATTGAATTACACTCTTGTCTGTGTTATAATGTATATTGATATTAATTACTGTTTTTGTTTGATTTTAAGGAACTGGGAGGCTGGCTACTCTTCCTCATCCTATGATAAATATGTACAGGAACAGTCAGGAGGCAAGAAATCTGTGGCTAACAGGTAGGATAACATCATGTGCTTGAAGCCAGAGAGGCATTTAATACATGTACAACAAAACTTGTATATAAAGACCACCCAAGGAAGACAATACAAGTGGTCTTTATAGGCAGGTGGTCTTTATGAACAGGTTCCTTTTACGTGTTTCAATGAGAAACCATTTTCAAGGGAAACAAAAATGGTGGTCTTTGTAGACAAGTGGTCTTTGTAGACAAGTGGTCTTTCTATACAGGGGGTCGCTAAAGCAGGTTTGACTGTATATACTTAAAACAGAGTGAACACCCTTCTGACTCCAAAGATACAAACATGTATTAAAATGAATTTTGGAAAAAGTCTCATTAATGAGAAAAAAACACCAACTGAGTTTAAAACTGACTCACATTACCGTACATGCATGTCCAGGAGCATTCAGGGAACAAGTCCTGTAAGACCTAAAGAGTTTGTAAAGTTACGCATGACTTTACGAACGACTTGTATGTGAAGTGCCAGATAGGATGCCCAAAGTTTTTTCTGATATTTCCAATAACCTCAATTAAATTATGGCAAAAAATATACTTTGCATTAAAAATGGTTGTTATATTAAGAATGTTAATCTACATCTGCACAGTTCAACTTAATAAATAATAATCAATAATGATTGAGCATCCCATTTGGCTTTTCATATACAAGTCGTTCGTAAAGTCATGCATAACTTTACGAACAGCTTTATGAAACACCCCCCAGGATTGGGTCAACATGACATTTGTTTTTACAAAATTCAAGAAAGTGTCATGTGCATATGAAGTTTCTAATTTCTAAAGTTGGTCTAAAGGTGAAACAATGTTAATACTGAAAACACACAGTGTGATCAAGTACTAAGGAAAGACATAAGATACCAGTATGTTCCTTTGTAGTCTTCATCAAACATAATTGGTATTTTTTTGTCACTTTGTCTCATTGTATAGAATGCAGCAGCAGTATTGGGTGACCAAGCAGAGTATGATCAAGAAACTAGGAAGGAAAGAAGATGAACATGTTATAGCTGGTGACTCGGAGCTTGATGCCAAATTAGAAGTAAGAACATCAAATTAAAAAAAATTGTGTATGTTGAGTGATTGATGTTTACCAACAATAATAATAATAACGAGATTTGGATTTATATAGCACTTTTACCAGAGTATCAAATGTGCTATCCCTTTAATAGTCTAAGGACAAATTAAGATTTGTAGAGGTGTGTTTTCAAATAATTTGTTGGGAGGTCAAGTGAAGTCCTTTTTTTTCAGACATGTATGGAGTTTGTTCCATAGGCATGGTCAATGGATTGATGGGGTTTGGGAATGAGATAGGAAAGGAGCTGATCTAGATTGAAGTGAATGTGCCCACAAGCCCTCATTCTACATTTTGAACTAAGGAGTTTAGATTTGAGGACATATGCTCTAGATACTGAGCCGATACATATCTCTGTTCTCTTGTTATGGTTGTTTACAATGTGTAGGGGAGGGAGGGAACAGAGAAGTCTAACAGGAATTTAAAGACGAGATCTCAACAACAAAAAGAATAAAGGAAAATGTGGGAAATTATGTTTGGAAACAAGTTGAGTTATTTGTTATGCTTACCATGTATAGATTAGTCAATCATTTTGATGTTTTCTTTTGACTGTTGCAGGTTTTCAAGTCAATTCAGAACACATGCATGGAGATGCTGAGAATAATAGAGAATTATCAAGACAATTTGTGTGGTAAGTCATCTTGTTTGTTAGTTAGGGAAATAGCAGATGTTTTTGTAATAATAATAAAATATAAAGTGCACATGTCCACCATGCCGTGACAGTCCAAGATTCCAACATTATTACCAATATTACCCCTGTCATAGCTGGCATCCAAATGTGTAGTGCTCTGGAATATTGGGTACTCACTTACACCTGGATGTAGAGTGGCAACATTGGATTAATGTCTTGCCAAAGGATGTTGGTGCCAGGACTTTGTCACATGGACTATCTTGTTCTGTAGGCCCGAGAAAAGTGATTAGTTGGTATAGTTTGGTTTTGAAATATTTTGATTCAACTTGGATGAAGTATGCTTGGTTTCATTAAGTTTACATTGTTGTACCAAATTTAAAGCTCTGTTATAGTGAACATTACATTTTCATTTCGTTTGACTTGCCCTATGATAACTAAAGTAGTATCTTCACATATATCAATTCCTTGACATATTGCATTATCCTGAGAGGAAGGGGGTGGGTTGGTTCTTAAATGAAGTTGTAGATGATTGGTAGAGAAAAGACTGGGGGAGACGAGAGGGGAGAGAGACAGAGGTGGAGGAGTGGCATAGAAGCAGTATAGAGTATATTTTTATCAAATTTTAAAAATTTACATTTTCTTTCATCTTTGTGTTTGTATTTAAGCATTATCTCAGGAGGAAGGTAGTATGGGTCGTTTCTTGAAGCAGTGTAGTAGTGTTGATAAGACGAGAGCTGGTAAGATGATGGCTGCAGTCGGTAAAGCACAGACTAGTTCATCAGAACAAAGGTAAATATATGTGCTAATCACTCTCTTATTAACACTTTATTTATTATGAAGACTACATCATTATTGATAATACTATTAGTAGGTTTTATCTTACAGATGAAATCAGAAAAGGAGATTTTCAAGAAATGAGTAAATTGCAATTCACTCATTCCTTGGAAATATAACATCTAAGTAGATCCTTGTCATTTGATTGGATGATTTTTGGTTACATGATATTCAATAAATGATCATTAAAAAAATTCTATAAATTCTCTATTTCTATAAAAATTGAACGACTATGTCATTGAGCGTGCATATGAAATTAAAGTTTAGACACATTTTCTCTAGTTCAAGTATATACACTTAAAATATTGTATCAAACCATATTATGTTCATGAAAATGTATGATGAAAAAAGAAAAAAAAGATGCAGAAACCAATAAATCAAATCAAATCAAATCAAAAAGAGAAGTATTCTTGATACATAATACATGGTCTACTGTGATGACTGTGTAATAATAGATAATTATAGTCTCTAAATGTCCCTAGGCAAAACAAAAAAAAATGACAAAGAACATCAACAAGAAAAATAACATCAAAACACTTGCTTAGGCTAGCATGAGTACCGTGCAGTAATTACATTTTTTTTAAATTGAAGTGAAAATACTTTCTCAAGTTCCAGGGATGTTTTGCAAGTGCGAGAACAGGAAAGAAAGACCCTTGTATGAAAGGGATCTACTAACATAGTAAAAGTAATTTTGTTTTTATATGTACATGGCTGTGTTAAATCCAACTCTAACATTATACAGCAAACTCCTTCCAATACATGTAGCATGCAAACTGAATCAGACTCAAATTACAAGCAACAAACCTCTTGAATCAGCCAAGTAGGTTTGAGAGCTCAAGTGTACCAGTAGATATAAAGGATGATCATCTAATGTAAAGGTTTGCTAGCCTTGTCAGGCAAGGTGTGGGACTGAACAATACTCTCAAAATCTCACACTATGGAATAAAATCCAATGTAATTGATCGCTAAATAATAGCGTTAACAGTAATTATCTCACTGCAAATACATTAACATGGACCATTTCATTGAAGGGGAATTACCCCTTACTACATGTATGATTAGTTGGCTTGGACCAAAACAGAAATATGAGAAATGTCAATGAGATGTAAAGAAAATTAGACCTGAAATAAAAAACTATTTAGTTTTCGAAATTCATTATCATATGTGGAAACTTCCACTGGTGGTTCAGTCATTATATGTGATACAATGCATCTTCTTTTGTGTTCATTATAACAGTTTGAAAAAGAACTAATGGAGGGTTTTTCCAGTCATCACCCAATGGATTTTGAATGATCTTGACTTACAAAAGTTCATAACTTTCTTATTCCTTGTTTGATTTTAATACTTTTGTCTTGTTCTCTGATTATTCTGCTTTTATTCGGGTCAATTTTCTACAAAAGATTGATAGTTGAAACAGGTTTATAAAAGTATTAAATATATATTAGAGTATTGAGTATTTTGAATTTTGAATTTTGAACTGTTTTCAGATTGGCTTTGCGTCCGCCCCTTGCAAGGTTGTACCAGGAGATTGAGACGTTCCGTTACCGTGCTATCTCAGACACACTCATGACAATCAATCGAATGGAAGGATCTCGGTTAGAATACAGAGCAGCTCTGCTATGGATGAAAGATATCTCTAAAGAACTCGATCCAGATACCTATAAACAACTTGAGAAGTTCAGAAAGGTAACACGCCTAGCTATCTAGTGATGTTATGATTTTTACGATAAATCATTGTGGTATAGGGGTCTATTTACTTGAATTTTAAAAATTTCCCAGGATATTCTGTCTTTGAAAAGACATATTTAGAGTCTCTTTCAATCAGTTGCTTAGAGGAAGAACTTATGGGACTGCTGTGGGTGCTGTTTGGTAGCTGGCTGAATGGAGTTATATTATTGAACACTAGAAACGTCATTTCAAACTGATGTGAATTATTTACATATGGCTAATATTGTAAACATATATACATAGCAGTGATAATTTCACTCATGAATTTTTGTTGTTATGTTTGTATGATACATTTAAGTTCTTTGCAGTGATTGTTCCCCCTCTCCTTTATCATCTTAAATAGTGTCCTGTACCTGTCAGAACTAAAACGAGAAGAAACTTTTTATTTTCATGTTGTGAGCAGTCCATCTACAAAAGTCTATTATATAATCCCACCAGGTTCAGGCTCAGGTACGTTCTACCAAGGCTCGCTTTGAGAAGCTCAAGAATGATGTCTGTCAGAAGGTAGATCTCCTTGGAGCAAGCCGCTGCAATCTCTTCTCTCACACCCTCGCCTCATATCAGAACACACTGCTTCACTTCTGGGAGAAGACGTCAAGGACCATGGCAGCGGTCCAAGAAGGCTTCCGGGGGTATCAACATTATGAATTCAACATGCTCAAGGTACGGTGAATATGGGTATCATCATTATGATCTTCTTTAATGTCGATAACATCACCAGGGACTTCATTCTCAACAGCTTCAATAGTGAAGTGAATATTGAGTTAAAAGATAACCTCACTAAAATCACCATTACCCCCCTCTATATTTAAAATAAGAGGTATATACACGTTCATGTAAGTGCTTTTACATGTATTAGAATCCTCTCATGCTGTAGGTATTGTCCATCTATTTGTGCAAAGTCTGTTTGTTTGATGGTTTAATTTGTTTCATTGTCGTAGAGTTTGATTGAATTTGTTTAATAAAAGTAGTGAGATAGACCATCAGTGTTTTGCTGTGAATATGTGAGCTTATTTTGCAGTGATTACCCTACATCCCAATATCCCAATTGCTCTGTAGTTTTAAGCCATTATGTGCCAGATACTATATACCAAACTAGACTGAAAACTAAATGTATTTAATATCTCTCTCAAACTGCTGATGTTTCTCATGTAATACGATCTAAAACAAAAGGGTGACTAATGGACTATAGAATCAGTCAAACACGCAACATTCTGAACAAAACCATTCACAAATTAGTGAAACCACAATCGTATTACCAATGTGAGTTTACAAGGGTTTAGCAGCTTAAAGATTCACATTGTAAAGATGATATGCAAGACAGTGTGGAGGAGAGTGATCCTAATAATCCAAAGTATTAGATGTAGGGATTCATCAGAAAAAAAAGCCCTTCAAGATTATTTTATGATCTCATGAAAATAATTTACAATGAAAGCTAGTTTCAAAAAAGTTGGCTACTTTCTGTTAATGTATTTTGGATGGCCCGGTTTCTACATAATTGGTTATACATGAGTGGAGTAGAGGAAATTAACTGTTTATAAAGCAATCGGTTAAACAAATTTACAGTCCATTATGAGAATAGATCAAGTTTTCCCCTGTTAATCTCACCAACAGACTATTTTCTGGGCATATTATAAGCTTGGATGTGGTGAGGAAAAGAGAAACTATTCATGGAAAGAATGGTGTATCAGATTTTTTTGAAATAAATATATCAGGCAATTTTCTCTTATAATATAAATTTAAACAGGTCAATATTGTATGAGAAAAATTTAGCAGTGATATTTATTGAATAGACTTGCGTAACTGTGTTTTACACTATAATGGTGTTTACCCTTGTGTCCCTTTGTCTATTGTTTCTCCACTCATCTGAAATATTTCATCCCTTGTCTAGCCACCCCCTCCCATTCTCTCTTTGTTTCCTTTCACATTCTTTATTTTCTCTTTCTCTCTACATATCTGTTTTGATTTGCTATGTCCATACTGACCCTGTGTATAGATCTGTTATGTTTGTGATGCTGTATTTCTCCCTAGGAGCTCTCAGAAACGAGTAAACAGCTTGCAGAGATGACCGGAGCTAAGGATGTAGTCCCGGATTGGGATGGGATAGAACAGAACGCTCAAGGCCGGTTGCAAACAAACGTAAATCTTCACGCTGCAACAATCATCATTTATTTAACCAACTTTCATCTCATCTTGTTAGCATTTGTCTGGTTGCATGTTGTTGATTTTTAGAGAATGGTGATTGGACTTTGATCTTTTTTCTGAATTTCATGGAATGCTTCCTCTTCTTGATTACGCATTATAATGGCGGTATAAATGAAGTTCATTTTTGTTTCCTGTTTAAATAAAGCCCTATTCAGACATGGCTGGGTATATTCCTCAAAGATTCCAGGGGTTATGTTGGAGGGGTAAATCTGTGCGCAACAATGACCGCTGTGCATTTTCACTAACCAGTGTGTTATAAAATGATCGGATGTGAAGTGCCTCTGCTCTTCTTCTAATCTCGTATTATGTTCATACAGTGGCCTATCCAAAGCAATGTACCCTTTCATGTCTGAATATGGGTATATGTGTATTAAGAGACATTCTTGCATTCTTTCTTCCTCTCCATAACATTTGGTGTTTGTTATATTTGAAAACTAAAATTACCATCTTTCTTCTTCCTTCCTCTCCATAACATTTGGAGTTTGTTATATTTGAAGACTAAAATTGCCATTTGTTTCTCACAAATCATTTTATAGTCTTTGTCTCAGTATCTAATTTTCATTTCAATTTCCTCAATGGTTTAGCAGAGGGTGAATGTGTTAGTTGGTTCTTTTCTTGCTTCCTATCTTGTTTCTAATCTTGCTCTTTTCTCCCAATTATCATCATTTCAAACCATTCTTTAGATTACTTGTCATTCTGTTTGCACTCAGTGGGAGGTTAAAAGAAGCGTACACAACAAGGCTCAAATTATAACAAAGTTGCATCTAAGAGTCATTTTTTTTTTAAATAAAAAAAATATATGACACAAGATTTTTTTTCTCCTTCGTTTTATTGTATTTTATTTACTAATTTATTAATAACAAGTCATTTTGGAGATGATGGTTGACTTGGAAGTTGTATATTAGTTGTAGCCCTAGAATATATAGAATGTAGCCCTAGCATATATAGAATGTAGCCCCAGCATATACACTGTATGCAGGTTAGATATAATGCAGGGTCTAGACGTGGGTTGCTAAAATTGGCCCTGTACTTCTGCTGTATTTGACACATATAAATTCAGCTCAATCATGAATTACAGTAGAATATCTATTCAAAACCTGTTGGTGCTGACTAAGGTTTATATGTCATCAGATATTGTATAGCCATCAGAGAATAACTTGGCTTTTTAAAGGAATATTTGTCATTGTGCCCTGACTAGTTGTGCTTGATCTGATTCTGAATAGAATGAAATTCATAATGCGCCACAATTCAATGCCTAAACAAATAACAATGGATTCAGTTTAACCTGTAATACCGGTACTCCCAATCCCTCTATGGAAGCATGACTGTAGAATGCCCATGATATAACTCACCTATTTGCCTGTTAGAATGCTGAGAATATGAATTCATTATTCCTCTGATATATCTTTGACAGTATATATTATCCCCGTGACATGAGAGTAATATTAATCGCTATTGCTTCATTCTTTTGATTAAATGTAATGTTAATGGTTATTGTATAATTGTGTAAAGTGGGGGCACGCTACAAGAGTCCTATCTCGCACCCCGGGGCAATGTGTCTGACACGCCGGTTGTAGCAACTACTCCAAAGAACAAGATACACTAATCTTGATCTAAGGAGACACAAACAAACAAACTGTGCCCTGTATTTCATGTAGCCTTTGTATACAGGCTTGCTGCTCTTGAATATCCTGATATGGCAAAAGTTTATATGACATTTCATTCCTTGAATTGCAGGACCTGACACAGACCAGTAAACAGCTGGCTGAAGAGACTAATCCTAAGAGAGCAAGTAGGACCGAGTTTGATGAAGCACAAGAAGTGATAGAGGATAAAGAGACTCTTGAACAGGTGGCTAGGCAAAGGTAATTGAGTACAATATATAATGTGAATCTGTGTGCAGGGATCTACATTCACTTTGCATGCATGTACAACTTTAGAGCATGGTCTATTATACTTGCAGTTGCTGTATATACTGTACAGATTGCAATTTAAGTGTTCCTTTTAATATTTTAAATCACTTTTCTGTGTCTCTGAGATGTATTAGGTTCACTTGAGACGAGAGGAAATGTACTCTTAATTCTCTTAAAATCACATTCTTTATGGGATTTGACTTGATGATATTCTTGCTGCCAACTTATTTTATTGGTTCTTAGCTATTTCATGTATGATATAGGACTGACAGTACTGTATGAAACCATTGATAATATACTGCAACACCAGAAGAGTTTGCAAATCATTAATGATGGCCATTTCAGAAACCAAAAACTACTGCAAATTGCAAAATTTTAGTGTTGTGATTCAGTAGCATGAAACTGACGAATCTGCACCATCTGCAAAGTGTCTGTACACAAAAGATTCTTGTTTGACATTGCTGACTTGGTACAGTTTAATTAATAGTATTTGAATAATTGTATTCTTAATATCTCGTCAAGTTCTCGTGCTGGTCTTCGTTCCTCCAATTCGACGAATCTAATACAATTTAGAACAAAGAGGAGTTGGGGTGACAGAGCTTTTATAGCTGCTGCACACCGGGAATGGAACTCCCTACCCCATTCAATCAAAATGTCAGCCAGTCAAAATTTGTTCCAAAAAAAACTTGAAAACCTATCTAATGTCTGAATTCCTTGGTTAAGACGTAGTGTATTTCACACTCTGATGTAATTAACGTTGTTTAATTATATTTAATTATGTTAAATTATTTTCGTTCTCTGTAACTTCTCATGTACTTTCTTATGTTTAATGTTATACCTTGTTAGGCGCCTTGGGCATCTCTTGGGGTGGATATGTGCGCATTATAAATATTATTATTATTTATTATTTTGTCTTGATCAGATTAATATCCCTTGGTGAAGATCCTGAAAGGCACATAGACCAGGGAGGATCTCTTGATGCTAAGAACAATGGTGTCCATGACCCTTCAAGGCAAGGAGCTAATAATCTACTTGGAGAGGAGATGGATCCCGCCGAGAGAACAGCTTTCATGAATCTCATGGGAGGTCAGGACGGAACAGACAAAGATGACTTTGGTAAGAGCACTAGCAATCAACGTTCAAAAGAGAGTCAACCTCCATTAGTAACTTTGTCTCAGATTCTGAAACAAAATCCTGGATTTAGCTCATGCTGCAATCATAATTATAAACCTTAGGTTAGTCAGGAACCCATGACTTACACAAGTCGATCAAGATATCTATGATTGGAAATCGAAATCAAATTTTCTGTTTTCCTAACGGTTTTTATAACACTACAGTTCATTGGGGAAAATGAGTATTGTAAAACCGGTCACTCAAAGATTTTTACTTTTTTGAGGCACTCCATGAACATTTTGAAGCACAATTTTTTTAGGGATTTAATATTACACCATATCACAGACACTGATAAACACGTAGGGCCATGCATCTCAGATTTAACATTGTTAAACGATGCCTTTAACAGTTGCATGCTAGGATTGTAGAAAACCACAGAAATCATTGATCGTTGTAAGGAAGAGATTGGAGATATCAGTGACTTGCACAGAAAATCTGAAAAAATAGTCTAGTAAATATCAATTGTTTTGAGATGCATGAAATCACAAATATATTGAGCTCTAGGAAGTAGGTTTTTGTTATACCATGTTTTTACAAAGTGTGTGTAATCCAATCATATTTTGATGATCAACTTAGTTTTCATGCAAGTTAGGGTTAGAGAAGTTTACAAGAACTGTTTGTGAAAGTGAAATAAAAAATCCCTCAAACTTGTAGATGTATTCAATTGAATTTTTAGATGTAGTGAATTTTGGCAAACTTTAGAGCTCTCTGATTGGCCCTCTGTTTTACTCTGATCAGGATCATTCCCCTTGAGAATTCTTAGTGTAAGTTAATCTAGTGTAAGTAACATCTGAGCTCTCTGGTTACTGAAAGTAGAAGCATAGGCAGTGATTTATCAGCACAAAAGACAGCTGCTGCGTCAGCCTGTATTTCTCATTGTCCATGGCATGTATTGTGGATGTGGGTGAAGCCCAGTATCGTTATAGAAGCTATTCATTGATGAATTAAGCATTCAGCGCCTGGTGAAGTCCTTTCATCAAACTTCTTTAGGTTGGAAACTGGTTTATTGTGTCAGTTTGGTCTCATGTAGCCTATAATCTAGGCGGAGTGCCAAGCTTTTTTCTTTGCTGCTAGACTAACCCTAAGCAGAACGTCTGATACGGCGAGACTACGAACCGTGAGTCGCGAAGCGGCTCACCGCCTATAATCACTGGTCGTATTCATGAGGTTTTTTCGTACGAAAAACTGCCACGGATTCATGGTCGATAATAAAAAAACAACGACTAAAGCTAGACCAGTGATTATAGGCGGTTCGCGGCTCACGGTTCGTAGTCTCGCCGTATCAGACGTTCTGCTTAAGGTTAGTCTAGCAGCAAAGAAAAAAGCTCGGCACTCCGCCTAGATTATAGGCTAGGTCTCATGCAGATGAGGTCTAAAGCTATTAGCTCTTTTGGTAGTCTCTTGTCTGTAGAAATGTTTCACATAGGTACAATGTTTGCTAAAGTTTGTTTGCCATTGTTTGTCTTTATTACATGAGCGTAAACCATGGCTTTTTTTATTTGAGGGGAGGGGGTATTAGTATTCCTCTTTTGTACTTTCATATTTTAAAATATTTTTTTAGATGCTCTTTTTCCACATCGTGATCACCTGTATGTTATTAGTCAACCTTAAAGTAAAAAATAGCATAAAATATAGACTTACTGAAACTTTTCATCTTACGGTTATCAGTACAATGCAAGATTGGATACAAGCCAAAATAATAAAAAAGATGTCCGTCATATATGAAACTTCATTATATATTTTACCGGCACTCAACCTTGTTTTAAATTCAATCGTTTATTTTTGCACATAGGTGCCTACATTTCAGCTGACCTGCTATCAGGTGACTTACTCAGCCAAGATGATATGAAGGATGAGATGGATCTATTAAATGAGATCCTAAACACGCCCTCTGGTGTTCCGTCAGAGCTCCCTACCCCTATAGAGGGCGCGGGAGCAGGGGAGATGGAAGGAGAGCAACCCTCGGCTGATCAGGGTATGGGAGGGTTCATGCCGTCTGATCTACTGGAGATTACAAATATGATGAGTGAAATGCCTACAGGTGAGTGGTACATGTATATATTACCCCTGTGTCTATTCTCTGTGCCCTAAATGGGTGCAAGATCGGGAGAGGGGAGGGTAGGGAGAGGGGGTAACTCCCCAAGGATCCCAGGAGGTTATGGGAGGTTTCTTATCTAATAGAGATTACATCTATGATGAGTGAAATGACCACAGGTGAGTGATAGACATTACCCCTATGTCTATTCTCTTTCCCTTTAAAATGGGTGTAGGATCAGTGGGCAGGGAGGTATCTCATGCTTAGCCAGGATGTAAAATGTTTATGCCTCCTGGTTTAAACGCAATTCAAAAAATTAAACCAACTTGATTTTCAACCAATCAGGATCGCGTCTTTGGGAGTTGCGATTAAACACAACTTTTTATGCAAGAGGGCCCAGGGATAAACATTGAGATGTGTGAATGACCTCTTGACGAATGGTAGAATCCCTCTATTCTGAGCTATGTCCCCATATCGAGGTCATAGCACAGACATAGGTCTTACCATCAGAATTTCAGTAAAAGGATATTCATGTAACACATTCAAGGAGTCTGTAGCATACTGGTATCTGTCTAGGATGCAGTTCACATACATGTTGAAGGTGTCTGTTTGTTCCTCATGTTTGCTTATCAAACAAAATAGTGACAGTGTTAAATTTCTGAGATTTTTAGTATATTTATCCACCTTCTAAATAGCTGGGCTGGTATTATATTTATTCTTATCCTCAAACAGTTTCTCTTCTCCTCTTTCACCTATTGAAATCTGAAAGAAAATGCATGGAGAATGATAGATCAAATACACTTGAGTATTTTTTGTACAGACTTGTATCTACTGCTATGTCTTTGTCTGATGTAGAATGATTTGCGAGTGAGACCTACGAGTGAGACACCTGTTATTATTGTTCTCTCTCTCTCCTTAGGTTCCCCTGCCACCACACCCCAGGGTAGTAGGGAAGGGGGCATGCCAGCCCCGCCCCAATACTCAGACCTCTTTGCTGATAGAATGTCAGCAGCCCAGCAAACCCCAGCAGGAGCTAACAAGAATGATTCCAGTAAACCTCAAGCCTTCAAGAAGGGACAGAAGACTGACATGTCTGCTTGGTTTAATCTCTTTGCTGATCTTGATCCTCTCGCTAATCCCGATGATATTGGACATGAGGAGGGAAAGGAGGTTGAAGATAGGAATTGTTAGCGTGGCTTCGATGGATCAAATGACTTCATAGCAATCAATGCAAAAATATCAAACCTAATGTGGAGTTCTGCAGCTTTTGATGAGAACATACAGTTGCCAGTTTTTAGGCAATAGCCTAAATTCAGGCCCTGGTGATTTATTTTTAGACCATAGTTTAGGCTTTATTGTGGACAAAATGGCTCATCCTAGGTGATTTTCAGACCCTCTGATCAATTCTAACTGGCATCTCTGAGTTGGATGATTTGATATTACATATCTGTGAGATAAAATTAGTAAAGAATTTTCTCTTTGACTAAGATATCAAAATGTGCCATTTTTAGAGATGTGTTATCATACAGGAATACAATATAAATGTAATTACGGTATGAAACATTGGTGTAGTCCTGTTTGATTAGCTTCTGTTGTTATTTATAAGGTCAGATGTTCTATCTTACATTTGCTGTCTCCTGATGTACAATATACATTGCATTTTTCATGCAATGTGTTATGCATCAGCCATTTGCATCGCTTTCTATGAAGTCAGAATCAAGAACCTCTTGTATATTTCTTATTAGACAAAGAATACTAAAGAAGATTATTACTAGAAATGATTGCATTCCATTGTTGTACATTCTCTGAGTTGGTTATGTAAAGTGAGAAAAAGATATCTAGTATTGGTAGGTTTTCAAGTATGAGAAGATGTATTTATGTGGAATCAGCTTTGTAAAGATTAATAAAGCTGCATGTGTATTAAGTGGATTTTGGAGATAGTAGATGTACATTGAGAAGTTCCAACCAAGTTTAATAGCTACATAAGAAATTTATTTATTTTATGGGAAGCTATTTTCATGACAAAAATTTGATAGCAAAAAAGGAGGCATCTATGTAAGATAAACAGAATTTTTCACACTGTCTGCTAAAACTTCATTATTACATTTTGGTACATACATGTGTGTTATATTAGACGGCAAACCAAAAGGTTAGTAGCATGGCTTTTGCACAGATGTACAAATGTTTTTGAGTAATGGTTAGGGCTTAATTCCTTTTATTTGAGATGCCATACAAATAGGCTTGCCAAATTGCCCTTGTATTACTTTGATATATTTGGAAAATGTGCGGGGAATATATTCTCAAATTTCCTTTTTTTTCTTTTGTGAAGTAATAATTAGGCATTCAAAATAATTTTTTAAATAGAACACATTGATAGAGTATATATTTGTAAGTATATCTTTTTTCTGGTGAAAATTCCATGATTTAGCCCAATATGCTGCTGGTTTCCATAATTCATAATATTCATTTTATTAATTTGCAATCCCATAATTATTGTATCTATCGTTCCTTTGTGTTTCCTCTCTCAGAAGAATTTAAAACATAAAAGCCAGGTTCCAGAATTCATTAATTTGATGTCAGTATTCAAAGTTTTAGCATTTCTGGGGGAGGAGGTAGTCTGCAAGATTTAGACACAACATTGTTAGTGCTTCAACGTTATACACAATCAAACTGTTACAGGTTGCCCATTGTCAAAGCGCAGTGTTTGTCTCTTCCCTCCTTTTTTTCCTCCGAAAATAGTTAAGAGATTTGTTTGTATTATCAAGAACAAATTGATATATATTGAGCTCATGCCGAAAGATGGACGTATGTTGGCAGATACAAGACTAGATTAAAATTGATTATGTTTTTTATATGAAGTGTCTTGCAGGATATATAGTTGAAATGAGATGTTTCATGGTTTATTCTTCCCTTCATTAGTTTTTGCTACTTTGGATGTATATGTATAATTCGTTTATGTATAGAAGTGCTCTATCATGTTATAGTAATTATCCCTATTTCCTTGTCTGCAGATTGTCAGATGGTAGTGGTTTCTTTATTCCGACACAGGAAACTGCTGATTTAGAAAAAAGAAAAAAGAAAAATTGATTTATATAGTGAAGCTTCTATACACATGTACTCCACTGCACTTAATACAAAGTATCATACTATTACCCCAGCTGTATCTGAGCTGCCATGATAAGGGGTTAAAGCATTTAAGGATTTTTTCCTACCAGGTGCGCATTAATTCTACCTGGGTGGAGAGTGGCAAATATAAATTAATGTCTTGCCAAAGGGGTTAGCCAACAGCGAGACCCTAACCACGAACCATGTGATCCACAGTCTGGTGATGTGTAAATGAATGGCAAACAGGGATGGAAATTGTAATTGTTCATGACAAAGATTCTACACCTACTCTTTGTTTCTTATAAGATTCAGGGATGTGAAGTGTATTCCCCTCCTTTGTCATGAAAAAAACCTCCTGTGGTTTACCATGTTGTGGGTAATCAAGGTTCATACAGTGTTGCTCAAGTTTACAGGGGTCAAGCTTGATGGCGAGTATGGGCGTTAAACTCTTAATTGTATGTGATTATTTTTTTATTATTATTATTATTTTTTTTTTTTTTTTTTATAGTTCAAATGCGGACAACATCATCTATTGAGGGCCAGAAGGACCATAACTCTTATACATGTAGTTTAACATAGACTTCATGCTTTCTGGTTTTCAACAGATGATATATAGCTTGACCAACACCGCGACTCTCATCTTACCTCTAGCCTTTAAATGCCAAAGTAGAAACCATAAATCTACCACTGTGATGACGTTTGTGTTATCTTGAATATTCTATGAATGTTTAATAAGAAGTGCATTTAAATGTCAAATCTCCAGTCTATTTCAGCCACACAGTGTTACTTGTTTCCATATGATTGATTTCAGATTGTAACTTTGATATCTAGCCCACCTTCAGTCATCCATGTTCCATGGCGTCAATATTTAATCCTTGTGCTTTGTTGATTTTTGCAGTACTTAAAGAATCCAAGGCCTGTGCAGAAATTGAGTGTTTTTACTTAGGTACTTTGTAAAAATGTACCTTATCAAAAAGAGCACAAGCGTCTTGATTTCAAGTAGCCTCATATTCATCTACGTGTTCTTTGCTATCAGATTTCTTTTTGTTTTCCCCATGTAAAATGCTACTGCGGTATGGGAGCACTGACAGTGTTTTTGAATAATGTTGCTGGTATTGGTTTATCCTTGTTTAATTTGCACACATTTCTGGAAACTCTGTGGTGGATAGAATCAATGGATAGACATTGTAATTGATTATAATTTAATTTCTATTTGCAGGCTGTATGCGCTTTTTTTAATAATCTTTGTATTGTTCTATTTTTAAAAGCACCATACACGTAAAGACTGGAGCTTCTCAAATGATATTCAGATGATGATGGTGGGGAGGGGGGGGGGGGGGGGGTTGGATGGAGTACAATGTATTTCATGGATTCAGTCAATTGTATTATTTGTTTCAATGTATTTTTTTTCTTCTACAACACATATACATGCATTATTGTTTGCTTGTTTTTTAAACACATTTTTTTCCCTGCAATTAATATGTTGCAATTATTATAAGAGTTATTTAATCACAAGATCTGCTTCTAATTTCTCCATTTAATTATGTGCTATGAGTATTACTATTGTGCAATCTGGAATAAGGAACTATCAAGAATTATTTTGTTCTATTTGTATATAACTTTGGACTTTGATGTAGTATGCTTGTATAGTTAAGTTTCTTTTCTCCTTTTTTCCCTTTTATAATAGTTTACCTGTTTGAACCTTTCATTATGTTATTCATAGTTTACCTTGGGCTGTATTCTGCAATAGTTTTCATTGTATTTTAGATTAGTTGTATTAAACAAGGGATTAACTGCACAGGCTGTAGGGGAAGTGCTTTCCCATCTAGTTCCATAGGATATATTTGGCAAACAAACAGCACACATTCCTCAGTCTGCTGTACCCTGTGTAATGATAAAGGCTACATGTAAAGCAGACCTGTTTAGGACCGTCCCACTCATTTTCTATTGCATCATTTTAAGGTAACCTGTATGTAATCCTAAAACGGTCCCATTTCATCTGTCCTTTAAAAGTTGTACCTGTAATGTGACAAATTAGGTACTATTTCAAAGGTTAAATTCATGTATCAAATGATTAGTATTCACCAAGGAGTGATAGACAATATTGATAGATGCATGAAAGTATTTAATACATTGGAATTGTGGATGGGCATACAAGTCAACGGTATACCTTTTATTTATATTCCTGTGTACATCTTGCTACAATGAACTGTATGCATGATTATATACATGTATATCATGTTTCAAGGAGTAGTTTGTCTCATTGACTGGTGATCTGCAGTAAACCAGGATATCCCAGTAGACTGACAACCAACAAGATTAATAGCCAGTGAGATGGACAACGTCAGTCTTGTGATCCCCTAGAAAAGATGTGAGAAGAAAAGTGAGACTGTCGGTCTCAAGGGCTGTTGGTTTCATAAGCTGTAGCCACAAAAACTCTCTGGAAAGGCCTTAACCATAAAACAGAAGAGGCTTTTCTCAGTTTACCAGGTACTTCATTAGTTAAATTGAAGAGGAAATTAACATTTTGTTTGAATTAACGAGTAGCATTTAGTTGTTTTCTTCTGTAGTATTTGTATTTTTATCGAAAGTATTTCAAGAGTACTGGAGTATTCAGTTCTGTTTAGCTATATACTTAAACAATGGTCACCCCATGTACATTTACTCATAGTAGTATGCATGTAGACACAGTGCTTGCTGTAATCTATATGATTAATAACAGATCTTCACTCAGTACTTTCTCTTGCAGTTATGTATGTAAAGTCCTTCAGAGTGTTTTCTATGATGAGGAATCAGTTATTTTAGAAAAGACTTGAAATGTCTGTAAATCATCATCTTTGTGGTATTGTACTGTACGAGGTGTATTTATCATTCATGTAGCTATGTTCATTGGCCGCCTTTTGGTACTAATTGTGTGTTCATGTGAAATAGTACTATTCAAACTTTTCTATACTAGTTTCATCAACAAGGATGTCTTGGTCATTTTAATGTTCCCATGTATTCACTGTGGCAATGGCAAATAGTTTGATATACTTTCCACTAGGTTATTAAACCTGTATTAGTTTCATGCATTCATGTTTTAATGTTAACCTCAACCCCACTCCCTATAGCAATTTTCTAGAGCTAATTTTAGTACTAGTTTTCTTTGCTGCTATTTTGTATATACTTTCATTCATTTGGGCTATGTACATTCCTAATGCTATGGTATATTCTTTCTGTTTTTCAGTACTGTTGAGTAGTTCTACAGTAGTCCATGCTAGATGAATTATATGTGTATTCTATACAGAGAAACTGGTTGGAATAAAGAGTTTAATCCTTATCATAAAATGCAGTTATCTTAGTCATGTACATTTATTTATTTGTATGGTCATTTTAATAGGTACCTGCTGTGAGTTAGCATTGTAGGGAATGGAGAGAGAGAGAGAGAGAGAGCGAGAGAGAGAGAGAGAGAGAGAGAGATGAGAAGATCAAGAAAAGGAGAGGAAAGAGAGAGGGGGGATATATATATATGAGGAGAGATTGGAAGAGAGGAAGAAAGGTTGAGATATGATAGAGTTAATAGAGGATGAGAACAAGACTGAATTGTTTAAAAGTGCTTTGTTGTCTTCTAGGTGTCATTATATTTTGTTTTTAGAGATGCAATTGACCTGTTAGTGATGAATATGACAGGGAGTGCATCTGTTGTGAAAGGAAAGTAAAGAACTGAAATGGAGAGAAAACAGTGGGATGGGTCAAGGAATGCAAAGACAAAGAACTTGGGATAATGACGGAGAAAGAAAGTAGTGAAAGATTTACAGATGAAGTTTATAAGTGTACATTATTTTGTAAAAGAGCAAGAAGAGAGCGAGGGGTAAGTCTCACTTGTAACAATATTGTCATAGCCACCTTGATGTGTTTATACATGTATCATACTTGATTGATAACCTGTCTACTGTGCATTTACCAAATGTGTTGGGGATTGTATATATACAGGAAGGAGAATGTCAGTATAATGGTTACTCTCTTCCTACGTTTGTCTTTTTCACTGGTACAATCAAGGTCAGAATGCATTTTGTCTACCGGTAATCATCTTTGATTTTGTTTTAAATACCTGTGTTACATAAAATGCCCCTTTCATTCTGTTTTCCAAAGACATCCATCTAGGACAGCATTATTTTCAGAGTTGGGTATCTACTATCTAGAGACTAGATGTAGAACCAAAGATTTCACAACATGACATTCTTTACAAACTATTAGAGATGGCATGTTTTTGCAAGATGAAAACCAAAAATGTCTAGTAATAATTCCATTGTTTCTGGTAATGGAACTTTTCTTTAAAAATTGAACCTCGCAAAATTTAAATGTTCTGGTTTTACAATTCATTGTTTGCCATCTGGTGTCTGCCCAAGCAATTTGATATCACTAGGATTCTACATTTTCTGATTGGTTTTATAAACAGATGTATGTTATGTTATCAAGTATTTGGTTATTAAGCTGAAAACCACTTTCTAGCTTGATGTACCTGTACATCATACAGACATTCATAGGCAAGTCTACCAGTAAGCTATCTTGTACCATACATTACCATCAGTACGATGTACTGTAGTATACATGTATCTTATCAGAGCTCATATATCAGACCAAGTGTTGTTGGTCAATTGATGTTCAGGGCCCCATCTTACAAATAGTTGATATTGGCTTATTTGCCATTAATTAATATCAAACCTATGTACATAAGAGATAGAAGACTGCAAACTTGCGATTGATTAGAGGACTTGTGATTGATTAGAGGACTTGCGATTGATTAGAGGACTTGCGATTGATTAGAGGACTTGCGATTGATTAGAGGACATGCGATTGATTAGAGGACTTGTGATTGATTAGAGGACTTGTGATTGATTAGAGGACTTGCGATTGATTAGAGGACTTGTGATTGATTAGAGGACTTGCGATTGATTAGAGGACTTGTGATTGATTAGAGGACTTGCGATTGATTAGAGGACTTGCGATTGATTAGAGGACTTGCGATTGATTAGAGGACATGCGATTGATTAGAGGACTTGCGATTGATTAGAGGACTTGCGATTGATTAGAGGACTTGTGATTGATTAGAGGACTTGCGATTGATTAGAGGACTTGTGATTGATTAGAGGACTTGCGATTGATTAGAGGACTTGCGATTGATTAGAGGACTTGCGATTGATTAGAGGACTTGTGATTGATTAGAGGACTTGCGATTGATTAGAGGACATGCGATTGATTAGAGGACTTGCGATTGATTAGAGGACTTGTGATTGATTAGAGGACTTGCGATTGATTAGAGGACATGCGATTGATTAGAGGACTTGCGATTGATTAGAGGACTTGCGATTGATTAGAGGACTTGTGATTGATTAGAGGACTTGCGATTGATTAGAGGACTTGTGATTGATTAGAGGACTTGCGATTGATTAGAGGACATGCGATTGATTAGAGGACTTGCGATTGATTAGAGGACTTGTGATTGATTAGAGGACTTGCGATTGATTAGAGGACTTGTGATTGATTAGAGGACTTGCGATTGATTAGAGGACTTGCGATTGATTAGAGGACTTGTGATTGATTAGAGGACTTGCGATTGATTAGAGGACTTGTGATTGATTAGAGGACTTGCGATTGATTAGAGGACATGCGATTGATTAGAGGACTTGCGATTGATTAGAGGACTTGTGATTGATTAGAGGACTTGTGATTGATTAGAGGACTTGTGATTGATTAGAGGACTTGCGATTGATTAGGATCAATTACTACTCTTTGTAAGACAGGGCCCAGAACTCCACAATACTAGGTAACATATGGAACACTACATGACCAAAGATCTTGGACTTGCCTACACATCGTCTGTACAGAGCCCAAAGAATGTTAACTCTGTGTTTGAGTGTACGAGTAAATCCTCTTCAGACTCCCAGACGATATATTTGATATTTACACATACAAGGTATGACCAAACCTCCCATTTTCTCACTTTTGCCGCACTTTATACTATTGCACTCACATCACAGCCATTCACATTCACACGGTGAAATTGAAATACACAACAGTATCCACACCCAAACTATGGGTCCAAAGTCCAGGTTGGTCCAACACAAAAGTAAACTTTCTATATGATCAGGATAATATTCAAATAAGAGGCTTGTCGCCTTGTTTGATAAATTGAAAGAAGGGTAAATGTCAACTCTATGAATACATGTCTAGTCTACCTTTGACTATTGAACATGTTAATACAATCAGTATATTGTATCTACAATATAATACACATGGAGGGGGGGGGGGAACAAAAGCCATTTTCTGCTTTTAGCATTCATTACCTTTTCTTCCTTCCTTTAGTTTCAAAGGTGGGAAAACGTACAGGAATATCTGATTGATCATAAAGAATGAAACTTCAAGTGAAGAATTATCAAGTGTTGTATTGTATGCTCCACTTGTTACAATTTAAATTGCTTCCATTTGTTTCCCATGATTGATGATACATATCAATTCACAGGCATTGGTTCAGGTCTACATCATGTTTATCATAGGAAGAGCTTAGATCACTGTCAAACTTCCTTTGCTACACTTGACTGTGTGCCAAGCATCAGGGTTTTAAACTCTGTATATCACGAGCCAATATATATAACATAATAGCACCTAATTTACGTTTGACCCTTTTGGAAAAGAAAAACAATGCACATTCACCAAAAAAAAGAAAGACTGAACAAGATATATAGAGAGACACTAAATCTGTTATTTATTAGCATTCACATTAGTCGTTGAGTAATAAATGTGGAGAGATCAATTCCCATAGTATAAATGACCAAATATTTAAAGAAAAATATGTTACATCTAATAATGATGTGGATAGTAAACCCTCCGGATATATCATTTGTATTCTGTATAAAAGTATGATAGACAAATCTGAAGAAAATAGATCATTTAGTGAGAATATAAAATATTTCTTTGTGAGTTACGCGTTGTACAATTTTTGCATACCCTCAGTTTGATGATTATACACAAGTGATAGGAAATGGTATTTCGAACATTCCTATATAACAATATTTCCTTATTTTTCAATAGAAATGTGTCCTACAAGTCCTTGCTGGCTTTATAGATACTTGAGTTAGGTAATGGTTAATTTTTCAAAGCACATGTCTTTGGTATAAGGATATATTTGCTATTAATGATACTTCAAAGAAAACCCATTTCCTATGAGTCTGTGACACTTTTAGAGAAACCCTGCCATGAAAAATAAATGTTTGAAATGGTTTGCTTGTGAATGTACATCTCTATATCATCATTATGAAATGAGTTGTGAACAAATGAAGAACGTACTTAAAACAAACGAGCTCTTGAGAGATTTACAATGATGATATACATGTAGGGCATGTATACTAACAGCTACATTGATACATAAAGCTTTCACATCCACTATTGAGCATAAACACAACAGCTCAGCAAAGGAACCTAGCGAGATCAGCTCTACTTACAACGATACTACATGTAGTTTCACTTCCCAAAATACACATTATACTATAGTATCCATACATTGTATTTGCTTCACTTTTAATACAAGAAATACACAAGCTATTGTTCCTAATGACACTGAGTAGGAGAGCGATACGATTGAGAAACCACAGAATAAATCCTTTCAGACATTGCTGACTTCTAATACTATTCAAACAGAAATTTTTGAGTTAGGAAAAAAGCATCTAGTAAAAGATGGTAAAACTACAAAATAGAATAATATGATGTGTATTGTGTCACATATATTTGTACATGATATATCATTGCTCAAAGTGCTTAATCTTTACTCACAGTATCCATTCAATTAGCATGCATAGTGCACATTATTCAAGGCCATTACATGATCTATTGTGTTGGTACCTACGCATTAGCAAGCAATGTACTAGCTCCATGATGGAACTCTGTGAGGTTTCTAAAGAAAGCATGTTGAGTTGATGCATTATCCTCTCTAAGATATGCTGGTATGCCTGCAAGGAGGATGTTCCCTATATTAAACACAATGTGCTGCTTATTCTACACACATGAATTTCTACCATTTTGTAGCATACATGTACATGAATTCCTCTTACAAGTCATTATGATGATGATTTACAACATTTAGATGGCACTATATTCATGTTAAAACAACATTCAAATATGGGTACGGTATCAAAATACCCAAGACACTGCAGTATACACTGATAGATGACTCCATTTGAAACCCATTAAAACCAGGTGTGGTTTTTGATATATCAACTGTCTATAGGGGCAAACTTAGCATAGCACATGGTGTACCAATGTGGTATGTATACCAGCAACATGTGTATCATTTCACAGTAATATCATGTATACATGTAGTTACTGCATTTAAAGTACTTGAGGAAAAGGAGGAGTACTGGTAGTATTAGTACAGTGTAGTAGTAGCAGTAGTTTTAGTAGTAGTAGTAGTAGTACTATGTGTAATAATAGTATACGGTAAAGCATATTTAGAGAATCCAAATTTGTTTAAACTGCTTACAGGATTGTGATCAAAAATATTTATGTAGTAGCAATATGAACTGATCAGTAACTTTAAAACTGTTGTCATGATGGTAATGATTGATTTTGTAATAATACATGCACATATTACACATATTTACAAACACACAAATATATACTGCTGAGTCAACGCACGATGATTCATGTAGTCAAAGAGATATCAAATATCAAAGACATGATGCAATGACAGCAATCTTGGAAAGGGAATCAGATTATCTAAACTTCAGAAGACATATTAGAATGAATGAGAATAAACTAATTAAAAGGTTATATCATGGACTTACTAGACTCCATGGTTATATACTCCACATTTACCAAAACCAACGCTTTCCCCACCCTTTACATGAACACCTTTTAAACTTTTTTTTTTTTTAGTGACAAAGACAACACAAAAGAAAAGATATTACAGTACTATATCCAATTTACAGTTACTAGACTTGCACTTTGATATATATATTTAAATTTAAATGTTTTTCTTTATTTTTCTATCCTGAACTCAATCCTAAAGAACTCAAAGTGATCTGTAAATATTGATTTTCATTCACACTGCAAATAAAAAGAAATTCTTTGCAAATCATTATTTTCAAATAAAATAAAAAAATATCAGAGTGTTATATACATTCTAGTAAACTAAATTTGAACAAAATAATATTGCTTTTCTTCTACATGTAATTTCTTTTTAACATTATCAACATAAAAAATACCTACATGTACATGTATACAACAAAGTTCAATAAATAGAATGAGTGTTCAGTATTATAAGCCCTTTTGTGCAGTACTGTACACTTAGATCATTTCTAAAAGTAAGCCTTCTTCAATACAAAGTGACAAACGCAAAATTATAGAATGTTAATAAAATCAATTAGCAAAGTAAATACACTTTTTGATAGAGCTTAGCTCCCAAAATATTAGCTTTTTTCTCTAGATTTAGATTTTGAAAAGAGTTGCTTTGTAAAACAGGCTTAGATATAATGAGAAAGGTTGATAATGACAGAAGATATAAAGGCCAAGATAGGACCCCTAGACATCCCCTATAGTGGCCATCTTAAACTGTCTCATATTCATTCTTGATCTTTCTCATCAGACAGCATCCAAACGCAATACCAAAGATCTGAAACAAAAAGGAAATCATTAAATATCTCTTCAGCAATATCAAAAATTAACAAAGTCCAATGGCTTCCTCCGATTTAAAAAAAATCTTTTTCTATTACCAGTAATCATCACCATCATTGCATATTAAAGTGCACCACATACATGTAGATTATATGACTTCAGTGTTAAGATGTTTGTACATGTAGTAGGGATCTATTACAACATGGACGTAACCATCATGACCATTTGATAGTATGTCACAATTTATGTTTCACAACTAATAAATATTAGATATAAATATTTATTCAAGAATATCATGTGTGCACACACTTTGTACTGTTGGGATCTGTGTCAGATCCAGAAGTTTTCATAATTGTTCCATATGGTCCAATGTTTCAATTTCTTTAAATACTTCACTAAATTAGAATATGAAATTTTATAATGATGTAAATCATATGTAATGTTCAATATGGTGACTTCCCACACTCAATAACAAAGATGCCCCCCCCCCCCCAACAAAACAAAAAATATATATTTATATAAAAATCTATTAATATGGTTATTATAGTAATGAATTCTTCTCCTCTTTATATTTTGGCGAGGCACTTAATTTCACCTTTCCAAATAATTTGCTTTTCTTCAGACAATCATGGTTCTGAATGCCTTAGTTGGTGCTATGTTGAACAGACCTCACAAAAACTTGAATGTAAGAACATGTCAGATGTACTCACCTCGATGACAGCAATGCCGATGGCTACTCCCGCAATGATTCCAATGTTACGAAGCAGAAGGTCTTTGAGTGCATTGTAGCAAGGCTGAAAAAACATCAAATATATGTGTAAATCAGACATCCAAAAAGGTTAAAATAGTCGCCGATGCAGAATTTTCTTTGAATAAAAAGAGATAATAATAGCTCAAATGATAGGTAAATAATTGTTTTAAATAGATTGAACTGGTGTCAATTAACATCATCTATATTTACATGTAGTACTAGGAAGTAATGAGTGTAAACCTTATGAATAAAATTATCATTCCTATCAATGAACCTTATAAACAAACTATAAACATTTAATAACAAGGATTTCTTATCCTTTCATAACCCTGTGGAATATTCAGAAATCTTATGCCAAAGTCTTCAGAGATGATTACTGATTCCATTTAAAAAAAATTAAAAATGCCAATGTTTCTTTCTTAATATATATTTCTATCACTTCAGAGTTGGAGGGCTCATAACTTATGGAGTCAATACAAAAATCATTAAAAAGCCTTGAATCCCAGATCCTGAGACAGACAAATTGTAGCAAATGCAAGTGATAATGAGAGCCTATATCTCCATTTCCATGATTGAGAAATCATTATACTTGACCATATGGGAGCTTACGTCTGTATAGATAGCAAAGGTAGCTGAGTCAACTTTATTGCATCCTGCTGTACCAGGTGTCGTGCAGCATGACTCTGGGACCATGTCAGGATTAGACATGTTATATCCCATCCAGTCAGTGTAGTTATCCACTCCACAGCATTTCAGCTATACACATACACATTGATCAACACAGGGAGAAAACATTGAAATACAAAATAAAGGTCCAGAAAATAAAAATGTAGTCAGACTTACGGATACATATATATTTTTTCCTGCTACATATGGATCAAAGGACACATCCATGTTACAGCCATATTCTTGTTTAATGCAGCATGACATTGGTACCATGTTGTAGCTTATTCCGGTTGTCTTATTAACGCCGAAGCTGCCAAACCACTTTGTGTAGTTGTCTTTCCCACAACACTCCAACTAATAGGTTGATAAAGCAGGTGTGAGTAGGATGGGAGGTGGGTGTGAGTAGGGTGGGAGGTGGGTGTGAGCAGGATGGGAGGTGGGTGTGAGCAGGATGGGAGGTGGGTGTGAGGAGGGTGGGAGGTGGGTGTGAGGAGGGTGGGAGGTGGGTGTGAGGAGGGTGGGAGGTGGGTGTGAGCAGGATGGGAGGTGGGTGTGAGGTGGGTGTGAGTAGGATGGGAGGTGGGTGTGAGGAGGGTGGGAGGTGGGTGTGAGGAGGGTGGGAGGTGGGTGTAAGGAGGGTGGGAGGTGGGTGTGAGCAGGATGGGAGGTGGGTGTGAGGTGGGTGTGAGTAGGATGGGAGGTGGGTGTGAGTAGGATGGGAGGTGGGTGTGAGGGTGGGAGGTGGGTGTGAGCAGGATGGGAGGTGGGTGTGAGTAGGATGGGAAGTGGGTGTGAGTAGGATGGGAGGTGGGTGTGAGCAGGATGGGAGGTGGGTGTGAGCAGGATGGGAGGTGGGTGTGAGCAGGATGGGAGGTGGGTGTGAGTAGGATGGGAGGTGGGTGTGAGGAGGGTGGGAGGTGGGTGTGAGCAGGATGGGAGGTGGGTGTGAGGTGGGTGTGAGTAGGATGGGAGGTGGGTGTGAGTAGGATGGGAGGTGGGTGTGAGCAGGATGGGAGGTGGGTGTGAGTAGAATGGGAGGTGGGTGTGAGTAGGATTGGAGGTGGGTGTGAGTAGGATGGGAGGTGGGTGTGAGCAGGATGGGAGGTGGGTGTGAGCAGGATGGGAGATGGATGTGAGGTGGATATCATAAGGATGGATGAGAAAGGATGAATGAGAAAGGAATGAGAAAGGATGGATGAGAAAGGATGATGCAATGTGGGTTAAAAAATAGAAAGCAATGATTATGAGATGATATACATGCATGTAAGGTCAGGTTTATTTTTTTTAAAGTGCAAAACCAAGTATGATTAGAATGAACATACAGGATAGACAAGTTACAGTACATGTAGCAACTGCAAAAAACATTGTAAAATAGATTACATACAGGTACATGGATGGAACCATCAGAGTTAGTAAGAGTAACGTACAAGAGAAATCATAATGCAGCAAGTTGAATGAAAATGGAGTAGGTATGAGCCAGATCAACATACATGTATATCGAGCTTTGGTGGACGTGCATGAATCTATGAAAACTTGAAAATCATGCTCTGATCAAAGAATGATGGAAGATGTGTGGTGGTGAGGAGTGTTATTAAAGGCTATACATTCACATGTAGCGTTGATTAATTGGAGATTCAAGTAATTGTGTAATTCAAATAAAATTAGCAAGTCTAGTAGCCATGGAAACCAGATTTTATTCCACGGTTATCATTGCCAGAAATATTTATTCAGTTTATCTTGTTAATATTTTGCATACAGTTGAATGTGTGTACATCTCAGAAGTTCGAGGTTTGAGACGTTAAACAGTCAACTCTTTTTCTTTCTTCAAAAATACTTTGGATGCATGTAAAACATGGTACCAATAAGATTTATGTAAACAATGCTACTCCTTCAGGAGAAATATTTTTGTTAGCTCTGCCAATGAATATCAAGAAATTGCTGATGGAACTACATGTACATGGATATTGTAAGAGAAGTGCAGCAGGGGGGGGGGTCACAAAATTAATCAGTGACAAATGACAGTTTCAGTTATAAGCTACTGAAATCCTTGCTTCTGATTGGTTATCAGCAGATTTGTCACTGATTTCAGTCATTTGTCATTGAAAAAAGGCTTTGTGAAACGGGTCCCTGGACAGGGTCATGATTCTGAGCTGTAACAAAGCATGTGTGCACCCTCATCACACCTGAAATACTGCCAACATATTAACATAAAAGTAAGAATCTTAATCATTATTCAACAAAAGACACAAAGAATGACAATAACAAATAAATTATAATATCAATGCTACCAATGAATTAGGAACGAAATTCTGTTTAAGTTAGTCCTGCTATGTACGTGATTCAGATCCACTTCAAAATAAACATACTTTGTACACGTAGCTAGATTAAAGATAATCTTGAGTTCTGGTTATGTCAACCAAATAAATGTATATATAAATCCTGAATTCACTTTAATATTCCTATCTACATGTAGGCTCTAATACAGAAGGCATCTGGTTCCCATAATGAGTTTAGCCATGACTACTGAAATCTTCATGATTATAAAGAAGTTATTACTTTTTATGAATTGCAATCCATTTCCTGAACTCACGATAAGCATACACTAAAAGCAATGATGGTGATGAAAAAAATATTATAAAATTAGTTTAAAATGTGCAAAATACACATGAGAAATTGTCTTCATTCACGCTACATGTATGTTCTTTGAATTGTTATGAAAAATCTATTATTCACACAACATTGAGCACAAAAAATAATTTGAATGAAATTTTTTTAAAGTCTGAAAAAAGCAGAATTGCAACTCTATTCTTTGTGTAAAATCATCTACCATGAATGTTATACAGGCATGTATTGCTCATATCTCGTGTGTAAAGAGAAATTAGGGTTGGTTTGTAATCACAAAGGCCGAGTCTGCCGCTAAGCACTTTGGTAAACAAATCAAATTCTATGACTTCCAGACTTTGTTTTTCAGAATATTTTCACTGCACAATGTAGTACAGAACAGGGAGTGTATGAAGATGGCAACCAGTGAATATGTTTTGTCAAAGACTCTTTCTAGGGATTATATTGCAGATCTACATATATAGTGAAAACACCCGAGTGCTGACAGTATCTGAGATTGTTTAAATGCTTCCTATAGTCTCTCATTAACCTGTTGACCCCCTGCATTGTCCAAGTCCCATAGGTTTAATACAGGGACCATTGGTTTCTGTATGTAACAGATTAAGGGAAAACACATTCCCCCTCCGCTGGTCAGGAAAAAACATGAATGCAATGCAGAATGTCTTGCAGGTAGGGTACTTACGTTCTCCTGCATGTTATCAAAGAGTTGTTGCGTTGAAGTAGATGAGTTATAATCTTTCTGAAGCTTAGTCATGTTCTCATCGACCAGCCTATCAATGTCCTCACGTAGAACATAGCCAGAGATACCGGCAGCAAGCTCCAAGATTAGAAGAAGGACCATGATGAAAGCATACTATAGAGATGGACAACAATCATAAAATAACCCCAAGATTATATGAAATGCCATGATAAAAGCATGTATCATAAAAGCATTTATCAAAAGCACACTACACAAAATAACTCAAAGAGAAGAAGAAACAAGATATTTTAAAAAAATATTGTGATAAAAGCGATTTCTTAAAACTTGTATTTTTTAAAGGGGAAGTCCGCTCTAATTTCAAGTCGGATTAAACAAAACCAGATAACTGAAAGAAACAAATTAGTGAAAGTTTTAGCAATATCCAATTAATAAGGAAAGTTATGAATTTGTTAAGTTGTCATCAGTGAAACACAAATTGCCAACACTGTGACGTATCTTTCGAGCTCCTCTCCAATTTGCTCTGTACATTCAATTTCATAAACCTCCTATTTTCTTAGTAAATTGATGACGGAATTGTCGTTTCATACAGGGGTTGTATAAAAACATATTTGCAATAATTATATTTAGGGTGAACATATGATTGAAAATTTTCTGAAGGGAACATTCATTTTTCAATTGTGTGTGTGTATAACAAGGAAGGGGAACTCACAAGATACATTGTGTACGACACAAAGTTGCCAATTTTGTTTTGATTGATTGCACCTTCAAAAATCCATAACTTTTTATTTTTAATCGGTTTTTGCTCAAACTTTAACTGACATGTTTCTCCCCTTTTTCTGCTTTTATTAATACCAACCGTTATCAGGGTGGACTTCCTATATACATATATATATGTATGACAATCATGAGTCAAAATACATGTAGCTTTTATTAGCTGAGAATACTGACCGTTCCCAGCATGCAGTAGTTCTCCTTGGCTGCTCCGCAGCATCCAAAGAATCCAGTTAGGAATATGAAGACACCAATACAGATAAGAGCTATAGGTATAGCTGTGCCTGTATTACCAGTGAAGTCTACATACTCACTGTAGAGAGTCAATGTCAGACTGCCTCCAACGATGATACCAAGACCAAAGATCTGCATTTTAAAAAAATGAAAATATAAAACTTTGATTAGTTTAATTTCTAATCAAATTGCATTGGAAGTCTGTTTTAAGCGAAGAGCAAAGCAACAACAAAAATCAGCCCTTCTGAAAAATTCATTTTACTGTTTTTCAGCAAACATATTCTATGATTCCTACCAAATAAAAGCATTTCTTGATTTACAGTACATGACTTGTACTTCAGACTTATACAGATATTTGTGTTGCAACAAAATGAATACACTGTACGTACATGTATGTCTAGACAATACACATGTACAATGTACGTAAATGTATGTGATAAGATTGAAAATCTTGGGGCCTTTTTACTAAGTATATTTGTGCATTGTGTCAATGTCATGTTATGTTTTTCCAATTTCTAACCGATTTTGAATGTAATTATTTCCTATTTCAATGTCATGCTTTTGATGTCTTTTTATACATGATTTTAATGTAAAAAAATATGTAAAATCCCACAATGAATTTCCATGTCATTATTGGACGAAATAAAATTGAATTGAATTGAATTGCTGTTTAAAACTTTATGTATTCAAAACATATTTTAAATTCTTCTTCTGATATTGCCAATCTGTTATAGGTTCAGTTGTATTTGATTTTTGTTTTATTACATCAGAATTAACCCGATAGCCAGTTTGAATTTTTGAATTAGAAATGTACTAAAAAGGATTAATTTTAAAAGATCCAATTACATCTACATGAATACTGTATGTACAGCACAGAACTAATGTAGAAACATCCAGATTCCAGAAGAATACAATATTAGGAAATGGAGATCAAAATCTTGTACATCCACTCTTAATCTAACCCATGCATCTGCCTCTAGACAAAAAATGCATGTATTGTGTTTGTTGTACATACACATGTACCATACATTGGTTGCCTCATTTGCCTGTAAGGTGTTCATGTACTTATCCTGTACATGTACATGTAGCTGGCAAACCTGAATCAAAATATTCCACACAAAATTCCAACATATGTGCGAAACTGAGTGAAAACAGATGTTATTCACATATTGAAGTAGAAGGATCAAGTGTAAACTCTCTTTCACCTGACCACAACAAGGTCAATGTCAAGCTAAATGACACATCAAGTGGTACAAACACAACTGTTACACAGATGGGTCTATCAATGTGTTCTTTACTTCTATGCTTCCATTCTTTATCTACATATGGGGCCTGTCACCACGAAATGAGTCCAGTTGGTCAAAAAATTTATTCCTGTTTTTAAGTATTATATGAATCTACATTAAGTAATCTTTAAATTAAGGGGTCACACATTAAAATTGATAGATTATATCCAGAAATATGAACAAAAACCTAATTGGACTTTATAAACAATGGGATTACCCAGTTTTGAGAAATGCATCATTTTCGTGATAATTTCAGATTACATAGCCTATATATTATTTGCCAAAAAATGTTAGGAGATATTTTCGTGACCGAAGCTCTGGGGACATAAACTACAAGACATTAATAAGTCGATTTTTGGAAAAATCTTAAATGTGGTAGGTGGGTCAACTATGATTGAGCCTAATGCGACACTGGACTCATTTCGTGGTGACTGGCCCCATATCTCTATCATGGATGCTATTCTGTCCTGCTGTAATATAAAGAGCAATCAACACAAAATAAATGTATACATGTACTTCCTTTTTCTGTTCGATGTTTTGTGTACACTGTACATGTACATACACAAGTTAATCTTCTAACTTCAGTTATCTGTGAACACACAGCCTTATCTGATGATCAGCAGACGGACCTTCTAAAACAATAGTCATAAATGACATGACCTCATTCTGTAAATACAGGCCAGGGTTTTTAGTACACTACAGTAATAAAAAACAAACATATTATCCTTGACTTCTGCTTCTTCCTCTTTTTTTTCTCTCTTGTTTTGTTGGTCATTTAAATGATTCACTTCTTGTTTTATTCTCTATTTTCCTTCAGATAAAATTCATCACTTTTGTCATCATATTACCGGTAGTGCATTTTAAAATCAAGCTGTACTTCATAATATCTATTGCCAAATACTTTACATAGATCATACATGTACGAGTTGAATTGAATTGAATCAGTTTATTGCAATAAAAGAACTTGCAGTTGGAAAGCTAAAATTGCTCAATTTACAAAGTCAATGTACGATCAAAATATGAATTACTAAAACCTACCACTATAAATCATGCATTTAATGAAACAAAATAAATCTCAAATATTACATCAAAATCAAAATTGAATGACTGTGATGAACACCGACACTCCAATGAGTAAAGCATCTCATGGTTCGTTGCACATGAACAACCTAGAGATTCGCTCTTATTTATATGATAATACTCATTTTAGTTATTACCTTCCCAAAGTCACCCATAAATGTATGTTTAAACAGTCATGGGTGAACTGCCAAGCTGTAGAAGGCAATCTGGCTACATGTACATTACACACTACAGTATGTGTGTGGGTGGGTGGGTGTGTGTCGGCCTCTTAAAAGTGTTTGTATTCGCAGTCTCGCATTTTTATGCTGGTAACATACTACACCATTGGACATAAACAACTCAAGTACCAGCCCGCACTTCACTTTAGCATACCATTTTAGAGCAATTTGTCCTTGTTTCCCGTTAAAATGCACTCCGGGTCCCAGTTACTGTACGTGCATACCGTAATCCTGGTGCATGAGTATTGAATGCATTCTGCATCCATTGCCATCGCCAAGGAATTTAAAATTTGGATCATTTTAGAGCGATGCCAAGGTATGGAAAGATTATTAAAATACATGTGCAGCTTCACTAAACTACATGTACAATGTATTGTAGTAACTAAATTACACCCTCCCCAACCCCCATTAATGAAGTTTACAAGATACAGTATACTTAATTGAATTGAATTTATTTCCACATCTTCATTTTAAAAACATGTACATACTGTAAAGCATGACAAAAAAATATCTTTAAACCATTACATGTTACAAACAAATATACAAGGAAGAGAAGATTAATGTTAATGTGGTGGGATCATAAATAAATAAATAAAATTGGTAAAACTTGTAAACATGATCCCATTAACATGAAACCAATTACCAATATACAACATAAAAACTTACAGAAAAATACAATAGTGAAAAACATGAAACATCATTGACATTTTATTGGAATTCGATTTCCATAAAATGTACATTCTAGATAATGCATAAATTTGTGCAGTTGACTTTTCCTGTTTACAATTGCACTCTGTGAATATGTATACTGTACACTGTACATACATGTATGTACTAATTTGTAATTGTAATATATGAAAATTGTACCATTGTACAAAAATCAATTTTATTGGTTCGTAATCCTAGGCTCTCCACAGGTGATCAATGAAGCATTGTAAACAGACCATATTAATATTACACACTGGTCGATACACAGGCTTACAAGCCCATGCTAGCTCAGTCAAGTACAACATGTAGTTACTGTACTAATTTGTGCTTAAAACCACTTACAATAATGAGTACCTGTACCAGTATAATGCCTTTCTGAAAATCAAGAGCAATTTTATTTAAGGTAGCTTCTCCATGTTGAAGGTTGTTTATTACAAGTATTTTGAAGGGACTACATTTGCAGCCAACATCAAATTATGTAGAACTTGGCAGGAATTATGAATATGTCACGTACATGTAATGATGTACATGTACACCTTGTATGTTCTATCTCAGTTTTTGTGAAATCTAAAAGTTAGTAGTGTCCTTAAATTATGCAAGAAAACCTGTTTACTTTCTTACTGTAAGACACTATTGAGTGACTGACTGGTTTCATTTTTCCTTTGGTAATAACATACATATGAGCTGTAAAGGGTACATGAGCATTTGTCTACATCAATAACCCACTTCTTGTAATGGCCAAAATTATTAAAAGAAACTGATTGAATCTTTGCATGGCACAAAATGTACACCATTCAGTACAAGGGTCTGAAAATCAGACTACAGGGTATGTACTTTGGTCCTGTCAAATTTTGTCAACTTTTCTATTTTTTAATCACGAATTTGAAATCAATGCCTTTGGGATGCTGCTAGAGAATCCTGCTCACTGGTGGCCTGTGGTTACAGTCATACTTCCTACACGTACATCACATGTACATTACGTGTCAACCACAGTTAATAAAGAATTAACATTAGAGATAAAAAGTAAAGCATTGGTGTTTACATTTCATGAATGAAGAGTTATTCCAAGAGAAATCTGTCATGATAAATTTGTATTCAGGAAGTGTGGAAGCCATAAAAATGGTACAGTCAGATACAATGTACATACATGTACACTGTACACATTATGGACTATCATTCTCTTGATCATTCTTACTGTACATACTGTTCATTGCAGAAAGAACCATTAAAGATCGATACAATCTAAGTGTGAATGTACCTGGCTTCACAGATTAACCCAAGATCAACCTTCTGAACAAGATTTTGTTTTCAATGACTAGACCCTATACATGTACTGTATGTACAGTGTACCTACAGAATTGTATTTCAGTTCATGGAGAAATTATCAAGTTTTACATTCTCTAAGATAATTGAATACACATTATCACATCTCAATGCTGCACTACTCACTTAGGCATCACATTCTAGTACCAACAGGGGGGTGTTTCATAAAGAGTTCATAAAGTTACGCATGAATTTACGAACAACTTGTATATGAAGTGCCAGATAGGATCCCCAAAGTTTGTTCTGATATTTCCAATAACCTCAATAAAATTATGGCCAAAAATATACTTTGCATTAAAAATGGTTGTTATGATAAGAATGTTAATCTAAATCTGCACAGTTCAACTTAATAAATAATAATCAATAATGATTGAGCATCCCATTTGGCTTTTCATACAAGTCGTTCGTAAAGTCATGCATAACTTTACGAACAGCTTTATGAAACACCCCCCTGGTTACACTACAGTCTACAGGCCAAAGCTATCACAATGTTAATTGCTAAAAGTAAGTCGCTATATTTTAATTTTTTACAATGATTCTGGATTTTGCTGATGATACAAACACACACACTCCAGAATCCCCTAGCTTCTCAAATCATGCAACTCCCGGTTCACCTCAAGACCTGGGAGTTCGGAGTAGCTGAGCTGAGCTTAGCCGAGTACTACATAATATAAGGTTAGTTAATGTCTGTGAATGTATCGTCTTTCTTCCTCTCATCATCCTGTTCATTTCATACATTTCACTGCACCGTAAGTAAAACGGTGGTCATCATCATCCCATTTATTCTATATCACTAACCATCTCGTTTTACTTCATTTCCATCATGTTTTCAAATATCAAACTGTAAGTACATTGTAGACTAACTCATAACTCAAGTCTATAGGCGTACTATTACTAGATTAGATCTAGATAAAGAAAAATGAGGGGAAAATTTTCAGGCAAAGTAGATATGTATGGGGAAGGTTGACAAATGCCAGTTTTATCAAAGAATTCCCCATACCAGACGGTTATTTCTGTCTAAAGTGCAGAAATAAGTTACTAGACTCTAGGAGCTTATGAAATGATTATGAAAGAAAAACTGTGCACGAGCTACGAGTTCGTAATGACGTTATCACAGTTTTTCCTTCATAATCATTTTGCCTTGCGCGTAGACTAGAAGGGATGAGATTTAGATGATGTCATGCGCAGCAAGAGTTTCAAATACGGCTGCAAGATTTTCAACATGGATGTTGATTTTGACCCATAGTTTCCTGAATAGGGACCATTAAACAGATTATTTCAGTCAAGTTGGTAAATGGAACCGATATATAATAGCCTAGATTCTAGACCTAATTTTCAAAATCAAATGCATAGGATATGCATTCGGTAAAATATAGTATTTGGGAATGGTGAGATCCACTCCACCAAACCCGCACAGGAGCGCCTATGGTCGGTTTCTGTCTCTAAAGAGAGCAGCCGACCCTACCCAAATCATCACAGGCTAACGAACGAAAGAGACAGACATTTTCGGTCTAACTCAGAAAGTACGACTGAGCTGAGCTAAGGCAAGGGCCGTGCTGTGAAACTGAAAGAAAGTATCAGTATCTCACTATCAGTATCACTGATACTGTTATAATCTAGACCTAGAGTCTAGGCTCTAGCTAGGTCTATCGCTAAACTACAGTCCAGATAGTCAGTAGGCCTATCACTGACTCAGTATCGTAACATAAAATCTAGCATAGAAATTCTAACAGTTAGATCTAACTTACTGGTCTAGGCTAACATTAACAAGTAAAAATACTTACGAAAAAAATGAAGTTGAAGAAGAACATCAAATATTTGATGCATGATGCTGTTCCTTCCACCATCTTGAGTTCTCTTGTAAATCAACAATTCCTTTGAGGAGAGAAATAGGTACGCCAAAGTGGTTCTGTCGTCTTGAAATTCTGCCGGAACACTGATTCTACGTGTCGCCCGTCTTCCCGTATCACAGATCGCTAGCTAGCTGCATACACATTATTTTTACACCACTGATCTGACACAGTCTCTGCACAAATACAATAAACAAACATTCAGGTCGTTTCGACGCGCACGTCGCGTGCTTAGGAGCAACCAAAGTGCTCAAATTTCATACGCAAAAACAGAAATGTAGATCTTTATCATTAACATCGATATCATTCCTTATTCACTCTTGATGAATATTTATTTCACAACAATATAATCTTAGGTATACGTGTGTGTGAATTATGTAAAACCATGGCTTTTATTTGGAGATGTGATCGTTAATGGGTCGAGCACCTAGCTAAAAATGATTGCGCCTCAACCCGTGAGATACCAACAACCCGTGATCTTTCATCGCTACGTCATATACTTTTTTTAGAACTTTTCGTACAATATCTCAGCTCATTCATTGTCACATGCAGATCGGTAACACCTTGTATTGTTATAATCCACCTACTTAAAAAATATTAATTTTAATATCTTACGTAAGAGATATATTGAAATTACTAACAAAAACATGCATGAGTAAATTCGCATGATAATGCTTATTTTTTCATACGGTCTTCTTATCCCGATAGCCCTCCTTTTCCGCCCCCGCGCCTCTCTCACTCTCCATCATACACAAACTAAAATCATACCAAATCAAACTTAATCAGAATTTATTATTAAATAACATACAATTTCAATGTATCTAATAATTTGATACATGTTAAAAAGACAAATTATACCACTGCCTGGGCCTCCCCCCCCCCCCCCCCCCCCCACGGTACATGCAAATTCTGTTAGCTCATTGAAAGAGGAAAAACACCGATCTACTATGGTTGTTACTATAAAATGTGCCTTCTCTTTTCCCTCATCTTCCTCACCCTTCCCAACTCTTTGATGATCCCTGTCATTATGTCCTCATGATACTTTTATCACTTTTTGTTACATATAAATATGTTTCCTTTTCCCGTTTTATATTTCACTGATGGGGCATATAGCGACATATTTTCATAAGTGGTGTAAAATCAGTCAGCCGAAAATTTCCAACACTGAACAAATTTGAGTCCGGACAGAACTGTCACTAATGAGCAACGTTAAAAGACGGCTTCAGATAACCATATTAAAAGAGAAATTATGTAATTTCTTATTCATAAAATGAATACACGATAGAATGGCATGGTAAGTATTACAAAAGCCATCTACTTCCAATCTTTGAAACAACACTGGAAGGGGGTTCCGTGGGTCGGAAACTCCGGCTCTAGTACTGATCGATAATTTAATTTATGTTATCATTTGATCTGTTTTTATTCACAATCATCTATTTCCCTTTTTCCTACTTTCCCAATAAATGCGTTGAGATTCCGCAAAACGTAATGCGTTACCGGTCTTGCTCTAAAATTATTGTTCCCGTCCTGTGAAATTATTCAATTCAATCCTCTCACTGTATTCTGCAGTAATTAAAGCACGTCAAAAATCATATCATCATTCGGCCTACAATCTGAGCATTAACGTGATGAAAAAATTATCAAGCTGTAGAATACTACCAAAGGTAATGAGAACATATTTCATAAAGAATCTTCAATCAAACTAAAAAAAGGTCAGTGTATATAGATTACACAATAGACCGGTTTACTAACATTCAAATTTATGGAAGTATCTTTCATGCAAATGGAGCTAGTGAACAGTTATCCATTTACCTGTTAATGAACAATGCAATACTTGGAATCCAGTCTGCATACATTACTTGTTGCCATATCGGGAAATACACGGGCAAGCTTTCGGGATGTCAAGAACCACTTTTATTTAAAAAGTATGCATACAATTTGAATATCTATTTCATGATGAAGAGTAACTTGTTTTCTATCCAATGATTACCTATATTCATAATATTTCTGCCACGGGCGACTGAGCACCATGCAGGGTCTTTAAAAATTGTTGTCAAAACCGCCCTGTATATACCAGAGTTTGGGTTGATGCATGGAATGAATGTTGACGGTCAGGCCATATGCCTCTTGCTTCATTGTTTATAATGGTGCAATGTATCTAGGCTTTCACAGAACCTTGTTTCAATCCATAGGATAAACTTTAATTATTTTAAACAGCCTACTAACTTATTGTCTAATAATATCTAAATTATCTCTGTTCACACTCAGTCTTGTCCGTTGCGCCATTTCACACGCGTATATAAGGAGCATAATTATAAGGATTGATTCCAAATAGCGAATGAAAACTCAAAGGTTACTAAACCAAAATGAAAGAAATAAAACATGGTTATGATGTATGTATGTGTATTGTATTTATTAAACTTCATTGATGTACATCAATATTCTGTTTATAAACATATAAATCATTTTACAATGTAATGTGACAAATCAATATTCTGTTTGGAAACATGTCATAAGTCAATTTACAATGTAATGTAACAAATCAATATTCTGTTAACATATTATATACCGTATAAATCAATTTACAATGCAGTGTTTATAGCAAAACAGAAGGAAAATTATATCCAGCAGAAACACTCTTTTTTCTTTTAGTAATAACATGACATAATGATGATAGTATAAACAAAATTGACAGTAGACTTTCATAAAAAAGATATCGTCCCAAATAAACTTTATTCCTTTTTTTACAACTCAATAAGAAGGGTTGCCTTAACAAGGGGTGCGAATGAACTCAAGTTTGTAATCATCATAACGAAGAGAATATCATAAAATTTCCTCGCAATATAAGCATTTACTTGAGTTTGAGTTCATATTAACATCTTTTCTTTTCAACTGCCTAATAATCAATGTAAACAAGTGAGTAATTGTTTATTGGAATGACGTAAAACACACATAATGGCTTTTGAACACATTCACTGCTTTAGCCTAAACTTGGTACCGGATGATTTTGACAATGCTTTTTAAAAAGCCTCCTGCTCAGTCTAATGGCAGTACAATAATGAATATGGTATCGTTAGACAGGTAGGGTATTTAGTTACCCTTTACCTTGTATAAACGTTTTAATTAGAAGCTACCAAACTTGGGTACATTTTGTTATACGCACTGTATAATAGTGCACAATGAAATGAAACACATGCATCTTGGCTTCTCTGCAAGAGTAATACTCGAAATTTCAATTTATTTATAAAACTGGAATATCATCATCGATTACAATATTTATGATTTTTGTTTTCATAGGTTTTTATTCATTTCTCTCACTAAATTGCACATAATTTATAACATTGTATACAAAATAACAAAAGAATCTTCACATAGGTCTAAATAAATTTGCAAGTGAACTTTTACATTTACATACAAGGTTACAAATAAAGTTACACATTTACAGATGAAAAATATTCACATAAAAACAAAATTATATTTTCACATTTTTAAAAAAATCGCAAATAAATTTTGTACTATTTTCTCGACCAGTTTGCTTATAAATTTCAAATTATTTCTTTTCTTTTCCACAATGTTTTTTTTTCCTCTTAAATTTCCTTCAGAGAAAAAAAAGAAGGGTTATGATAAAAAATATTAAAAAAGATAAATGATAACAAAAATAAGAAGAGAAAGAGCTAGATAGCACCTACTACCCCCGCCCCACACAACATTTAAACACATAACAAGAACAACAGTATACAAAACACACACCAACATAGAACGAACAAACAAACAAAAGAAAAAGAAGAAGAAAAAAGAGAAAGAAAAAAAATATTAAAAAAAAGAAGGGAAAAAAAATTAAAAAATGAAGCAAGGGTAGAGATTAGAGAAGAGAGGAGAGTCTAGAAGTTGTATATTGAGAAAATTAAAAACAGAAAACATTTATTCTAAACTTTGCAAGGCTTCCCATTTCCTTAAATGAATTGAAAGGGTGTCTCTTTCCAATGAAAGTTTTTTCTCTTCATTTCTATTTTCCAATAATCTATAATCTATTTCTCTACTGTGGAAAATCATAAATCAAAATGTGGTTCAATAATTGCTCTGTTTTTAAAGTACTGTCATCTATTCCTATATGAATTTCTTTCCAGGATAATTTCTTCAGAATTGGTAAATTAAGTCTATCTGCACAATTTCCCCAGACTTCCTTACATTCAAAGAATACAAAAAAAGTCATGTTAATAAGTTTCTTCAAATTTTTTGCAAAATGAGCACAACCCATTTTCATGAAACCTGAATCTATGTAAATGATGATTTGTATATAAAATCTCATGCAACAGTTTGAACTGAAATTCTCGCTGTTTACTATTTAAGGTACACATTCTTGGTTGAACAAATATCTTTTCTACTTCTTTTCTTAAAATATTACAAAGTGACATTAAATTGCGGCCTGCCGAGTTTGTTTCTACATTCTTCTTAATTTGACTCTTATATACCATTTTTGCAGTTAAATCTTCAAATGTAAACACTTTCTTTGAAAAAATAAATTCTAAACTAAAGCCAGTGTGAATTTAATTTCTTAAAGGTTGAACATTTTGTTTCCATTCATAAAGGGCTATACTTTACAAATTTTGTTTACTTTATCAATTTCCACTCTGCTCAAACCTAACATTATAAAATGAGCTTCAGGTTTCAATTCTCCATTTTCATCACAAATGTGATGAAGTCGATATATATTTTTTGTAAACAAAGTTTCCTCAAATAAGGTTTGACCTTCTAGTTGATACAATTATTATTATACAATATTTCATTCCCTTTGTATCTCTCTTCTGTTTTAACACATTCTTTCATATCTATCCATGATTTCAGAAGATTCTGATGAAAAGAAGGATGATGATGCTAATAAGTATCGACTTGCATGGCATTACAAATATTGGCCAATTTTTATGACATCAAAATCACATATTTCAATCGAATATATGAATAAATTTGTTTACATGTATAATATAATCACAATGTATATCTATTTTGAAAGACATAATTTTGGTAATAGACAATTCGCAATGATTACATCATCGAGTATAAACTTATATATAACCATACAAATAGAAAACAGACGATAGCTACGTATAGTAAAGGCATACTGTCGGTCCTTTATATAAAGTTATACAACTATTACAGTCAAACCTTCTTTTAGTTACATCAGGTATACTTTTTTATGAAGCTTTGCCTGAAAACATTGCTCTTTTTACATTGAAACATAATACATAAGGAATAATGTTGCAAAAAGCCAAAATGACTTTAAAGAAAATATTTTTTACACAAAGGTGTTATTTGAAAGTCCAATAATAATATAATAGTCTAGATGGCGTAACTAGCTAGCTCCTTGGCCTTCTTCATGAGGCAGCATGCTAGTACGATACACAAGATCTGAAATAAACATGAGAATACAAGGTCAAAGATATCAGTAAAGGTTTGCATCCATGGTCATAATACCGACTCTGATCTAAAATATTTAGACCTGAGACTAACTTCCCAGAACTTCCCAGTTGTTAAACCCGATTTTGAACGAGCGTCGGATTTTAATTTGAGTAGAATATAAGTCTTGGAGTCAGATATACAATCCGGATTCCTTAAGAAGTATTGTCGATATAGAACCACGTTCAAAATAGATTTATGGATGCAGAGACAACGACAGTAAACGGTCATTAGCAGATTCAAAAGCAAATCTGAGGAAGAAATTGCCCTTTGCCCCCTGTATCACACACTGACCTTTTTTCTCTTTTATTGGCATAACATTATTATTGTCGCCTCCCAGTTACTGGCATTTTTCTGATTTCAACGCTTAAAATAACACAATATAGTATTTTTGTAATACGCTCAAAAAATATTGTACACTGCAAATTCGCAGTATAACGACGTTACACAGTATTGGGCGGTTCACTCCTTTATACACATGGGTTATCGTAAGTTGTGTACGCACAAATTACACAACTTTACACAACGAATTTGCAGTGTAAAGTTGTGTAATTTTCTTTTACACAACTTAACATAACCCCTGTGTTAGGAGTGAACCGCCCAATGTTGTGTAAAGTCATTACACAACGAATTTGCAGTGTAGGCGTGTGTTTCTCCTGTAATATATGCCAATATTAGTATATTTTTGCTGTTGCTACGTCGGAGAAGCTCTGATTAGACTCTGAGTATTTTTAGAGCATTTTTTTTTAAATAGAAAGCGAGCATAAACCTGAGATGCACTCACATTAAGAACGGCCACACCAATGGCAACTCCTGCAATGAGTACAGTCTGATTAATCAGTATATCTTTGACTGCGGAGTGGCACGGCTGAAATAAAACACAAAACAAATCAGGGAATGATTAAGTTCGTTACGCATGCGTATAATATACTTCCCTAATAAGTCACATCTAAGTTCAAGAGACCTTCCACCTTAGAAGCAAAGAGGAATCACATTTTAAAGATTACACCATTGTGTGTCTATATATTGAAAGCATTGGACTCGGTGGTCAATCAGTCACGATGTGTCAATTCTGAACATTTTGAAATTGAAGTTTTGAAACATGGCTTGTTAAAAAAATTATTGGAACATCTGTCGGCACAACATGTGAAAATTGGACGATCACACTGTCTAAATATTGTGAAATCTGGGGACCACTTTTTTTCTTCATTATTATTATCTTTTTTTTGTTTTTTTTTGTTTTACCAGTTGCGAAATTTCGTGCGATCTTGTCAGCCGTTCCCTAATACGAAATGACGGTTCATGGAGGAAAGATAAAGACTTGGAATACGTACTATTAGAGATTGATGCTCTGTTCAAAGTGAGATAATTTGGTCTTCTTAACCTGGAGTAACCGAACAAGTATTCACTATTTCTTATATTACCTCACCATAAACACTTGGGTCGACAGGGACAAACGTGGGGAAAATATCTTGTCCACTGATGTTTGGCAGGGATCGAACCCTAGACCTCTCATACGAGACTCAAGAGCCTTCATCCATCAACATACCATAGTGGTCCCGCGTGAAGAGGTTGAAAACAACCACAGCTTAAGTATTATCATAATCTATAACTCTCTAAAAAAAATCGAGTGATCACGGACGTCACTCCTATGGAGAGTGAAAATGTAGTGAAAATAGAGTGAACATTCACTCTTTTCTTCTTAGAGAGCACTCTAAAATCAATCGATTTTCACTCCTAAACAAGTGATCACGGACGTCACTCCCAAGAAAGTGAAAAAAGAGTGAAAAATCACTTTTTTTTATAAAGAGAGATACATGCAGGGACTAGGAGTCACGAAGGCGCCCGCCCGCCCCCCCCCCCCCCTCCCCTATTGATAGGTGAAGAAAGTATGGAAAGATGAAAGGGCGATGATAGAGAGAAAGGGAATGGATAAGGACAAGAATAAAAGACGCTTCATTTTCCGAGGAAGACAGGTCCCCCATCCCGGTCATCGTTCCAATGCCCCCATCATACGGTGGACGCACGCTACGCCTCTGTATACTTGATAAGCTCAATTCTTACGTCTGTATATATATCCAATGTAGCTGAGCCAATGATATGACATCCCGGAGTATCAGGTGTTTTACAGCATGAATAAGGAACAAGGTCACGTTGATCAGGTATCCAGCCCATCCAATCAGTGTAGTTATCAACCCCGCAACATTTCAGCTTTATCACACATAAGAGAATAATACGGAGTTAGGATTAAACATCATTTTATAAAGCCTTATAATCTACATTCAACTTATAGAGAGTTGTAGTAAAACAGTTACACGGTTATAATTATAACAGTAAAAGTTTAACCAAATAGATTTGTTACAGCCTTTTATGTCATTTTTTATTTTATTTTCTCTTTGTTGGTTTTCATTTTTCAAAATGATATGGGGCAGATCCAGGATTCCGTTTCCGTAAAACAGAGCGGTACAATGCCACCACCCCCCCCCCCCCCGTATCAAGCTCAGTATGTGTGGTACTCGAGACGGCAAGCCGCCCGTTTACTTTTTGGAATGAAAATAATAAGGAAAATATAAAAACTAAAGTAATTCAAAGTATCTGGAAGGAACGTGGTGGTAGACGATTCAACAACCACATTGATCGATGAGGGTGAGAAAATTATAGTCAGCGTCTCAAATAAAATGTATTAACCCGTTTTCTTCGTACATCACAGGAACGGATGATTCTCCAGTACGTTGTGAGCCAAGGGGGACTGGGAGTGGCTATGTTTATGCACCCCTCGGCGCCGCCCTAGTGAAAAAGTTGATTTTACTTCGACTGTTTGATTCGGAAACAGGATTTTACTCACGTTCTGCTGTAGGCTATCGAAGATTCGTTGAGCTGAAGTAGTTGAGCTATATTTTATCTGAAGTTCAGTCATATTCTCACCGACCAGCTTATCAATGTCATCACGAAGGACATAACCCATGATACCGGCAGCAAGCTCCAGGATCAGAAGAAGGACCATGATGAAAACATACTATAAAGATGTTCAATGAAAACATATTACTTCCTAAAACGGCCCCACGATTAGAAGTACCATGATTTATTCATTTATTTATTTAGGGTAGCCCTTTCAATAACGAATATTGCTCTTCCAAGGGGACCTTTCTGTACAATAAAAAAGACATAAAAAACATTAAAACATTACAATAATAAAACATAAAACATAAACATTAAGAAAGAATAAACAATATACAAGGTTAAGGAGAAAAACAATAGAAACAAAGCATAACTCCTGAAACTTGTTTACCAAAAAATAACATAAGATTTGTATACGACATAATGGAAACAAATTGCTTGTCAGAGTGCATTGGTAGCTCTTTCTGACGAGTGGAACCGCTTTATTTTGACGGAGTATATCAATATCGTCGGCTTTGAACTGATAACATAACATTTCATAAACTTTGATTTTCTTCGTTATTGATCACGGAATAGATTTTTCCCATTCAGGGGTTGTAGGCCTATAAAAACATATTTACTATAATTATATTTAGGGTGCATGTAAGATTCAAAATATCTGATTTTGTTGTTGTTGTTGTTGTTTTGTGTAAGTACAGAGCAAATGGGAGGGGACCTCGCAAGACACGTCACAGAATTGCCAATTTGTGTTAGATTGATCACAGCTTTAAAAATTCATAACTTTCTTATTCCTAATCGGAAATTGCTCAACCGTTCACTGGCCTGTTCCTCTCAATGTTCTGATATAATTGGAACCAACTTAAAAGCCCATGTCCACTCGAAAAATAACTTCATTTCAATAGAATCAGAAAAATCAGACAAACCAATCAAAAAAAGTTTGAGCAAAATCGGATAACTAATAAGAAAGTTATGAATTTTTAATGACATGAAAAACTTTGAAAATCACTACACAAATTGGCAACTCACTCATGAGTCTGAGACGTATGGTCCTCACTATCCACTAATTATTTTCTGTATATTGATAATATAAATTTCCTATTTTCACCCTAAGAATCTTATTTCTTCACACCAGCATCCAAGTTAGATTGTTAGTAATATGTGTCTGTGTGGATTCACAAATAAAGAGTAATTTTTGACCAGTTAAATCATTAAAAAAATGAATTTTGATTAACTATTTATATAAAAATAAATAATTATGAAATACAATATTCAGAAAATAGTATCAATTCCTCAAAATTCATAAAAGTTTTGGGGAAATGTCATGCACGCAATATGATACAAATCATATAACCTAGGCAAAGGCATGGGGAAATCATGTTTTGGGGGATAAAAAGAGAAATTAATGGGATTAAACTATGTAAAGCAATTGATAAGTTGTGAGAACATGACGTCATAAACTGATAACCATCTTGGCGATTCGTGTTGTGATTCTCATTGTTCCATAATTTTATATACTTTTTCAAAAATTTATAACTTTCTTATTAGTTATCCGATTTTGCTCAAACTTGTTTTGATTGGTTTCTCTGATTTTTCTGCTTTTATTGAAAGTAAGTTATTTTTAGAGTGTACTTGCCCTTCAATATCCGAGGCGGATTATCCCTCAAATTTTAGAGAGTACAGAGGACCGAGAAAGCAAAAGAATATTACCGTTCTCAGCATACTATAGCTCTCCTTGAAAGCCCCACAGCATCCTAAGAATGAGACGAACATGATGATGAAACCGACTGTGATGAGAAGTGCAGGTATAGCTTTCCCTGAATTATTAGTGAAGTCAACATACTCCTGGTAGACGGTGAGGGTTAGGAAGCCTGCAGTGATTATACCAATACCCACGATCTGCAATAAAAGAGACCAATTAAGGCGAACCGTATATACAACTGATTCTGTAAATGACTATCCAGTTACTTCATAGATCTACATTTCGAAAATAATTCATTGGCAAATACAGCCCAGGGGACCGACTTTATTCTTCTATAATAATATCTTCCCGTATATATATATTATCATCTGTTCCTTTGTGTTGTCAGTTTCTTGGACCTTTCGAAACGTTCGTCTTCTATTATTATACAGTCTGACGTATATCTTTGGTTTGTCGGTCTTTGGGGCTGTCGGTAAACTTCGATGATCGCATTATTTTGTATTGTTAACTCGCTATTTGGCAGTAGTTTTGTTAAAGGAATGACCTGAGCTGATTGCAATGAGTTGTTTGGAATGTTGTCATAGAACGAACAAGACGGGGCCATGACCAACAATTCTATATCAACAAAGTCAGGACGGACGCATACGCTTACTCATTCTTCCCAAGGACAGTTAAGGACTGGAACAGTCTTTCCCCCTCATATTTTGTAGCCCAACCTTCCTTAAATACTTTGAAATCTGCGCTTAAAACCAACTTAAAACCAGCTCCTTAAGTTGGTGGCCGCACACAACGACACACCTCCAGTTTAAACACCTTTACGGCGTCTTTTGGAGGAATCCTACCAAGAACCAACCTGATCAGAACCAGCAAGGCATTGATTCTATGTAAATTGATATGATATAATGCCCTTTTGGCTAACAAGATAAGTAAATAAGAAAATGGGTTCAAGACTGATGTAGCCAATGAGAAGCGTCGAAATGCATGGATCACGTGTGCGTGCATTTTTTGTATAACCGTATCATTGCACGGGGAGTGCATTTGGTGATAACAACCGTCATTTCCCCGACTTTATACTCATTATTGTAGATCCATCTTATAACATAAATAATACATGTTTGCGAATGCATTAGTGAATATGAACTGCACGCAGGGTCACATATGAACGAGGCTTGTCGGGTTCATTGTCTGCCACACTTGTAACCACCAATACCTTTAACCTCGGCTCCCTGCCGACTCGTTTCATTTTTGGGGGTCTAAAATTACTTACGAGAAATACAAAAGTGAAGAAAAACATGCAGTACTTGATCCGTGCCATTCCTCTCATTCCTACTAACGCCATTTTGAATGATCTTGTCGATAGAGACTCCCTCACAAACACTGCCAAAAGATATGTATAGACACCGATGTAGTTCTGTATAGAGAAAGAATTCACTGCTACTCCTATATGTGTAGTGCAATTCTGAATTACCCTTTGTTAGCAATTTGCGAGCTATATGCCTTTAAACTTAATCATACTCCATTTAGCTGCCGAGTGTTCGAGATGTGCAAATAGAGAACACTTATTTTCCTACGCAAATCAGAAATATAAATCTTTCTTTATATAAATATCTTGTGGTTTATTTGAAGGTTAAATATATTTACTTATGACTATAAATATGTGTTTTGTGCTTTCTCTTTCTGATTCGGCAATTTTACTGTTACGGTATTAATTTTGACAATTTTCAGAACAGTGCCCGATCGAGCTTTGTTATAGTTCTATTCAATATGTCGCCTAGCAACCCCAATATAAGTATACATACATACATAATACATGTACATAAAACCTTTATTACGCTGTAATACCTATTTTGTATTGCATGACTTATAATTTATTTAGAAAAGTGCTGTATTATGTTTTATATATCTAAATTTTCGGGTTTTTATGGTACATTATATTACTATATGCATTATGTCATGTTATTACCAAAAGAAAAAAGAGTGTTTCTGCTGAATATAATTCTCCTTTTGTTTTGATATAAACACTGCATTGTATATTGATTTATACGGTATATTATGTTTACAGAATATTGATATGTTACATGACATTGTAAATTGACTTATATGATGTATATGTTCCCAAACAGAATATTGATTGTTACATTACATTGTAAAATGATTATAATTTTGTTTATAAACAGAATATTGATGTACATCAATGAAGTTTAATAAATACAATACAATACATGCATTTTGTTTTATGTGTGTGTGATTATGTTACTATGTTACCGGCCATGTCAAATTCTTCATGACTATATGTATCACTAGGCCTTCTTATAGGCCGGCCGTCTGATGACGAGGGTGATTTTTTTAATGAAGAAACAAACTAAACTAATGACAAAAAGTGTCACCCTTAATGGCTGCTTAATTGCATAGGTGTATCAACTACTGAGAAGTGAACTACATTATAGTTAATCGCGGCATAAAATGATTAGAATTGCCATCATAATTTATAAAGAAAGTATGGAATTTCTATGTGTTTTTTTTTTAAAACCATTACATCACAGGGGAATAACCATTTCCCGAACTTATAGTTAGAGGTTTGTGTCCGTGAACTTTGATTATCATAAGCCCCATTATTTGTTTACATGTATGGCGGCTACAAGGTTCGTAATTCCAATTTTTTGTTATAGAACCCTGTATCGTTTTTTGTTTATGATTACGAACCTACAGAATTATGAACCCTCTGGCAGGGTAGATTTGCGTTTCGGAATTATGAACCTTCGAAAAAATGAACCTTCGGAAAAACGAGTAACCCTTGATCACCTCGATCTCTGGGGGCTGCACTAGATTAGACGGGCAGTTTGCTCTTACACCTTCCTGCGCATACATTGTATATTTATGTCGTGCATTGTGCTATCCTAACACGGAGAACTAATTCATCTCCACTGAACTCATAATACATATTTCAGACAAAAAGAAAGAATTCTTGGATAATAAAATAATGGAACATAATATATTAATATCAATTATGACATTTGGTACATCTTAATTCATTCAGTAAAAGTTGTAAATAATGTAATGAGAAAATCATGATATATCATATTTCTATAATCAACATAATAATAACGTCAAATGATCATGAACTCATGCTTGTGTAGAGTTATTTTCAGGTTTATGATTCAAGGATCGAATGACGTCATGCCCTAAACCTCGTGACTCCATTTGCATTGTTTATGCCAAAATTGTGTAAATAACAGTGTTCATGCACGTATACCGGTATTCAGATATTTCTAGTGATGGACGTTCTTCTGTCTCGTCATTGCACTTTTTTGAGGTATTAATTTCATTATTAGTATATAAAAGATCGCATAAGCAATATTTTGTAGCTGTTGTGTGTGGCAGCACACATGTCGATCGGCCATGGGAATAAAGAGCCCCCCCCCCCTCTTTTTTTCTCTATCTCTACGTCTGTCTCTTTCTTTCTCTCTCTTTCTCTCTCTGTCTGTCTCCCCCTCTCTCTCTCTCTATCTCTCATTCTCTCTCGCCCTCTGCAGCATACTCCTTTCTTCAAGTTCCCTTTTATTGCATTACTTCCTTCCTCTAAAACTTTGGCCAGGGGAATCCCGTTTTAAGACAATGCAAATGTGCTGGTGTAATGGAATAGCATCATATGATATGAGATTGTATCTTGTTACTGTATATGTTAGGGCCAAGGCCATTCATCATGAGCAGTAAGAGACTTTACATAGCTTATTCTGCTATACCTTTCCATGGCACTGATTATTGTACCACCCCACTGCACTGATAAAATTAATATTGTAAAGTCTAATGATAGACCAGTGAGGTGAAAGAACAGGAGGCGTAACTCTTGTAATTTATGCAAACACATTCTTGAGTTCTAAAGCGTAACAATGGGATGTGTAACATTCCACTTGGCTTTGAAGATCCATGCTCCGAACCGCGCTTCCACTGCGGGGATTTTCGGAAGCCAGGCACCAGTTATACATTTATTACAAAATATTAAATAACCGGCAAAATTTCAGTGCAAATCAAAAACTTTATATTGGGATATTATTGGGAATAGTGCATCAAACAAATTTTCAAATTTAGAACTCCGTCCTTCCTTTAATTTGTGTGCCAGATTTGGTAAAAGAAAAATTACATCCTGTCAAAAACTCAATATTTTAGGATGATGCGCTAATTTGTGCATGCTTTAATGTCCCGTTATTTGATCCATGATTTACAATCTTCAAGAACATTAAGTTTGCTAATGCGTGTTTTCGCGTGTTTTTTGTATTTTTCAAGTTTAAAAAAGGATGAAATTACACAAGTTTGTGTTCGCTTGTTCTACTCTTTACACATTCAACAATGGATGAGAAATCATTGGAAGGGACAGCGAACAGTTGTGATACCATTTTCTGATGTAGGAATTCTAAATCCTGAAATTTCATGCGCTCTTTTATCTCACCAGCTGGTCAACAGTTGCAGATAAGCGCATAACTTTTCGGCGGCTTGGAGCATGGGGTCAAAGGAGAGCGGCTTGATTCCAGTCCTTCTCTATCACGTCCCTGGATAGACTTATAAATAATGTTACGGTATATCATAAATAAAAAAATTAAAATACAGTTCTCTACACTTGGAAGGCTGAATTAACTTGTAGTTTGGGCATATTTTTTGTGTTCTATCTTCTAAACATCTCATTTAGAAAACTCCTTGAAATGTTGTGTTCTGCTCCATATTGTCAACATAATTGCTAAAAATTAACATTATTGCGGAATCTGTTTTTCTTTAATTTGGCATATTTTTCAGATGTGGAAATGCCTTGCACTAACTTGCAGAATCTTTTCACAAGCCCATATGTATATGTACCAGGAAGAAATTAGGTCATTAACAATATTGCAGTTTCAGACAAACTTTTATTGATGAATACAATATCACCAGCAGTGAAAGCATGGCACCAAAATATAGGGGTAAAGGGAAATGGCTTAGAACAAAAACTTTCATTTTCATGAGAATAGCTAATTAGGACGATTGGCATTACAAATCAACAGACTGGGATTTACCAAAACATATTTCAGATAATGCTCTCTGTTAAATCATCTAAATGTATTTAATAACACATCTCTGTATAATCAATGACACTAATAGGGACAATATTAGAAGAATTCAAATCCAGTACAGAAAAACAACCAATGACATCACAATATTCAAGAAGTTGTCTAGTGGAGGACTCCCACAAACTGCGCCCTTCCTTACACATTATTGCAATACATAGAATCCTAGTCACAAAACACTTATAATTCTTTATCTATAATATTTTATATCCCTTATCTTAAGATTGTTGCATTAGGAGTGTACACAACAAGAAAATGAATAGTTTTACTATAAAAGACGTTTCCTGCCGCCTACATCGAAATAGTACCTTTTTATTGATGACGTCACGCATAGTACCTTTTTTTCCCTAGGGAGAAAAAGGTACTATGCGTGACGTCACAATAAAAAAACGCATATTCTTGAACTATGCGTTTTCCCAGCGAGCACGTACATGATTTCAAATGCCTCTGCGCGGTCAAACCCCGCGGTGTCACGGCGCTCATGCAAGCCATTAATATGCAATTAACGCTGTGCGATAACTGCATTACACTAGCGCCAACTAAACATTTTTACATCCTTCAATGTTTCATTTGTGCCGTGCAATTTTCTTTATTTCTTTTCGATCTGAATGTAGATGTGAATGTGAGTATAAGGTTCATGTTATTACAGAAGTGTACAGGGAATAATACAGATGGAAGGGATATAAAACAAATATAAAATGACTCATTCTCGGAACAAGCTAAAACTATTCGCACTCAGGAACATCATTAGTACTTTTCTCCCTCGGGCCGATGGCCCTCGGGAGAATAGTACTAGTTGATGTTCCTTCGATGCGAATAGTTTCAGCTAGATCCTCGAGTGTCATTGTATATTGTATATTTGTATAATATATGATTTATTTATAGAATTGCAAGTTTGTCAAGAAACTTATTTCAGAATATATAAATTACCAGGGGGGGGGGGTACATAGTGAATTATACATATACTGTACTAAAAATGTATTCATCTTGGATGGGGTGTAGTAAATAATTAAAGAGAATTATATCAAGTGACATAGAAATTGTTTGCATGGCAAAGGGATATAGTCATATAGAGAATGAATACAATGACCAATCAATAAAATATTTTTTATGCAAAACAAAATATTAATGTACTATTCCATTAAAGATAATAAATTCAATTCAAATACAAGAATAGAATGTCAAGCTAATTGACAATCTAAGATCAAGTTCTCTGCAGAAAGGAAGATGGAAATAAAAGTAAATTGATAATGTATTATACTATCCTCCAAGCAACTGTATAACTATTTATATTAAAAGGCAAGAAGTCCTCAAGAAATGTGTGATTGTGTTTGATAATTCTAACATGGAGAAACATACTGAGAGACATACAGGCTCATTTCAACTCATATCTTTGGTTTAAATATAAACAAAATACATGAAAACAGGATCGATTCACATAAAACTAGGATTTGATATTTAACTGTATAACATATTTCTATGAGTCTATGATAAATAAGAAACACAATGTTGTAAGAATTCAAAAGAGAAAATATAATTTGCAATTTTTAACGATGTATTATCTTTGAACTAATCCCTTTAAGTTCCGCTGTAGTCTTGCAATATCATCATCAAGCTTTGATAAACCCACTTGAAACTGAGCCTCATACTGTGATGCTATGGATGATATTGTAGATTCAGATACAACCGAACCTACTTCTGCTGCATTGAATATTCTACCAAGGTCTCTCTCTGAGGCTATAGCTTCTTCTTCACTCTTTCTCAACCTTGAATCAATTCTCCCTTTATATGGTGGTGGTGGTGGTGGTGATCTCATATAATTCTCATTCCCTGTCCTACCTAGGCTATCAGGAACATGAACGGTCTTGTCACTGCCAGTGTGCTTTCTTTCTGACTTTGTAGCTGGTGATAACTCTTTTTCTACCCAGCTAGGTATACCACCACCACCAGGTGAAGGTCTATGAGATGCCTGAAATATCCATGGCTTTCTGCTGCCAAGTTGAGGATCAGCAAAGCTCATATACGCAGTCCCATCAACATCTAAAGTATCTTCGACAAGGGTGGAGTCTAAATCATCACATCGTCCATCAGCACCAAATGTAGCTTCTATTTGAGATGATTTATGTCTTTCCCCTCCTCCACTAATAACGAGATGATCTTCCAGAGAGCCTCGTTGATCAGAGACTATCTTCCTCCAATCATCTCTGTGTAACGCATCAGGAGATGAGAGCTTGATATGGTGACCCCCTCTAGACGATGAGGATGAGGATGAGGATGATATGGAGTCAGGTGGTGATGACCTTTGACCTCGTCTCCATGCTGTTTGATGGAGACTGTCCGCCGTATCATTCCTAAATTTGAAAAAGAAAAAAGTTGGAAGAAGAGAAGAAAGCATACTAGAAGTGGCAGTAAAATGGATGAAAAAAAAGGAAGCACACTTTACATAAAATGTGTATTACAAAGAACAATACTAACAGAGCAATAAAAAATACATTTACTGTCATACGTTCATTATCACCATTTAGTCAATATTGCAGGGGTATAAACTGTACATGAAAGCTGTAGAATAACAACCAGTAGTATATTGTTAATATGTGAAAGTAACTACAATCATTGTATAACTGCAATTAGGCATGACATTGCTAGTACAATGCAAAGTGATTAATTTTTCTTAAGTACGTACTCAAAATCTTAATCATTAGTCTCACTTTCAAAGGCAAAAGACTGCTGATTTTGTTAATTAAAGTTTAAAAGAAAGAAAATTATTACCTTGATGTTGAATATCTTGACAGATGAAGCCTAAAGGCAACTTAGACTAGCATCTTGTGGAAGTATTCCCCCCTCCCCCATATATGATTCAAATGATTTTATTTCTCATGCAAAAGAAATATCATGGAGCAAAAAAAGCACGAGAAATGAGGAACTAACTTGAAGCAGAGCTTGTTGAAGTGTTAGTTCCTCAGATGCTGTTTTACAATATCTTGCTGATCTATTAAACTAACATGAATCATTATATACAGATCAATGGAGACTCAAATGATCTGTTTATATAACCATACTTCACTGGATTTCATTTCACTCTCATATTACTTTGTCTTTGCTCAATGGTGTTGAAGCTGAATATAGAAACTACTGGTATTATCATGGAGTGTACTGCTTGTGAATTACAAAAAGGACAAACAATTATAGTATTAAATGGAACATTGTTACTTTTCATCTTTAGACAGAATAACACTATAATTTTCTATCAAGAGTTTTGGATAGGAATATCCATGCAAAACCCCTAAACTGCTACTACTACTACTTCACTGATGATTGAAGCTGTTCTCATACTCTAATTACTGCTAATAGGGCTTTATTGTCAATCATTACTCTTGTGATGTGATTGATTCGTAACCTACGACTCAACATAAACAATGAATACATTTATTCACCAGGGATTCCCCCTTTTCCAATCGGTCCCTATTCTACAGGCCCACTCCTAAGCTACAATAAAAACCCTGCCGGAAACACAACTCCCCAAATGCGTAGAGAGAAACAACAAATATAAAATGAAATCCATTAAGAGACGGTTCTTGTATGGGAAAAAAATGTGGTGACAAGTTTTATTTTAATGTTTTGTTTCATATAAAAGAACTTTCCATTTAAAACATGTTGGGCTTAAAGTTGGTCTACAGACAGTTTGGATGATAAATATATTACATATGTGATTTCAGAAAATTTGGTCCAACTTTCGCGTTTACATTCAAGTGTGTTTGATAAGTTTGATATGTGTTCTATGGAAGGCACAAGTGGCAATGTGATTATGATGCTTGGCTTGGCATGATGCAACAATGATTGCTGCACAATTCAGACTAGCATTCATCTCTCAAAAAAACATACAAAATGTGAACTGTGTTTGAGAACCTTTTGCACACCCCTCTTTTCATTAATATGGAACAAGATAAGGAACTATTCATCACATTTAGTTTGAGTGTACTTAACATTTAACATCTTGACCTGTAAGGTGATATGTGCTTGCCGAGGCTTGAACATATATCCTACTAGTATTCCAACCACTTGACTATTACACTCTACTGTATAGTAGAGCACACTGTGTAACAGCAAATCACTTAATGACTCAACTGTCCATTCTCAAAAGAACTCAAGAGAGAACATATGAAAATACTTAAGACAACAGTACTGCATAATAGGTACTTATACATTTCACTCTAAATCATAAAATAAAACCTAATTTGTCAAGAGTGAACATGTGACTAGCTAGTACTCCATTGTTGTGTGATCCTACCAGCATTATAAATGTGAGTTTCTTGACTTCTGTACGCTTCCTTTCAGAATATACACAATTACACACACTCTGTCAAATAGGATTTTGGCTGGTAGGTATATACATGTAGAACCCATGTATACAGTGTTTTATTTCCTTGTTTGATACTAGGTTTCATAATAGGTTATGTAAAGACACTTTATACTACTAATATAAATCTAATAACACAAGACTTAATTTTAGGTTAATAAAAATGTGTGATGATTAATAATTAATGCTTTCCTCGACCTGTTGAAATGTAATACATTCCATAACCTTTTTTCTCCTTCAACAGAAGTCTTTGCAAGTAATACAACATGAATTTTACGCATACTAATACATGTCATGCTATAGATTCATATACTTCAACAGCTTTCAAATTATTTTATTTACAGTTTACAGTAGATTGCAGGATATCATTAGAATTTAGAAATATGAAATAGTGCCTTTAAATTCTGGCATTTCAAGAAGTTCATGTAAATGTACTTCTTAAAAACAGTCATGAATAAAACAAAAGTTACAGAATAATGCACTTCATTTTTGTAACATGTTTATTAAACACAAGGTACAACAAACCTTGAATTTGTCATAACTGAAACTACTTTGTATAATCCCAAGGTAAATATGCATTTTTATTTGCGGATAAATAACATAATACAGAGTTAAATTACAGTCATCATCGGATGGAGGTTGTGATAGAATTAATGGACTAGTTGCTAGTGAATAATGGAAGAGGTAGGTAGAAAAACGAACTCTTGAAAGAAGGAATATGATCAGAATGATAGCCAACAGTTATAGTATTATATACAGTAGATTTGCGGGTGCAGTTATAGTATTGACTGTAAGGTACTGTTTAATATAGGATAACAAAATGAGAAAAGGATAGAAAATGGAAAATGAATAAATAAATATGTAATATATAATGACCATGGGGAATGAAATAAAGATGATGTAGAATGACATGTACTTTTACATATGGGCGATTTTCTGAAGATATATAATATAAATAATGGTTATTTATGAGTGCATACAGGAATGTTCACTACACAAATCACATTTGGACTTAAATGAGAGTTAAAGATGATCTGTACTGCATGAAATACAAAATGTGCATTGGAAATATTTCAATATCTTTTGTCGTGTTAGAGTGAAGTGTATAGGACCTACCTATTGATGCTTCTTGGTGTACTGATGGTGGATTGATGATTCTCTAGCCAATTCTCAAGTCTAGATTCCTTGCTTTCACCAGGAATGGAAGATTTCAAGGATTTCTCTGGTACCACACTCAATAAGATCCCCTGCATATTCCTGAGAGAAACAAAACAAGACATAAAGGCTTGATCACATCTATATGCCATACTTAAAGATGAAGTTGAGTTCTGGTCATGCGATTGCATTGTGAAAGAAACATTGTGGAAATTGATCAGAAAAGGTTGATCATCAAGCATTTATGTATTGGTGTGTACTGCAAGGTTCTAGAATCATCAAAATGATAAGAAATTTGGTCCAGTCTTAGTAAAGTTACACGCACTGTACACAGAAATGTGTATATTGGCCTACACGAACATGTGGCATAATAATCCGTCCCAATTTTTATGCTGTTTAATACATGCCATATTTAGAATATGAAGGCATTTGAAGAGCCATGCTTTTCAGGGATCATTTTGTTATCTGATGTTCTTCCACACTTGCATAATAACAATGATAACGCTCACATATTATTTTTCACCTCTTCCCAGAACTCAACCTTCACTTTAACCATGGTGGTTTGCCACTGTTTTTTTAAGGGTATCTAATGTTGTAGCACATAGATAAATAGGACCTTTGTTGTGCGCAACTACTTTTTCATCCCCAAACGTCACTCATTTAGAAGCGTTGTGGTCAAGTGGATAGGTCACCGGACTGTGGATCACAAGGTTCGAGTCCCGCCGCCGCACTAATGTCCTTTGGCAAGACATTGATCTACATTTGCCACACTCAACCCAGGTGATGTATATGGGTACCTGGCAGGAATTAATTCCTTGAAATGCTAGAGCGCCGTAATGGCAGCCATGCTAAAGCCAGGGTGATAATCAGGAGCGCCAGGAATGTCAACTACTGAATCCTCTCATTTTCGTAGGCTTAACACAGAAATCATCTGTTTCCTATATGCAATGGGTTAATGCATGAGAAACTTTGCACAAAGACAACCCATTGTTTACCCATTCTTTAACAACCATGTCAAAAGAATACGTGGTGTAACCGCTAACCTCTCTCAAACCATTCTTTACCTTGTCATCTGTTGCAATCGTTTGATTTCTGAGTCTCTCTGCTTGACACTCAGTATTAGAATCTCCTTCTCTTTTTCAATGGACTCAGTTCTAAGACCCTCAGATTCAAGTTGAGATTTCAGCTTAGTCATCTCTTGACGTAGTGTGCTTGTCTCCAGAGTCCAGCTTTTCCTTTTCTCTTTAAGATCATTGTCCTAGTAAATAAATATTAATTCAATTACTTTTACATATTCTCTTTTTTTCCTTTTCTCCTTTTCTCTGTTATATTAATATGATCGTATTGATTATGTTCATTCATTTATTTACCATGAAAATTACTTTAGGCCAACAAGAAACATTTAATGAAAACTAAATTTGACTTTGGTTTAGAAATTGTACCAACATATTAATCAAACAGTACAATTTCATTGCAATTGTCAGGCTGAATGGATTCATAACTCATGTGGTGGTAACATTGATGCACTCCTCTCCAAAAACTATCATACTGCCATCTCTTGGCCATTTGAAGGCAGTTATGAATAAATCCATATTGATGTACTGACCCGACCTTTTCAAACAATTTCCCAATGGTTTGATGTTTTATGATAAATATAATAAATGCAAACACACAATCTCACTATTCAACATGTATGTATTTGTAGAGGATATTGCACTTGTCTGTTTTATCAAATTACACTTATCATGAAATGATTGCAGGGATAAAGATTGTTTTTGTCATACCTTACCATTTTCATGAAGATGTCTTGCATGTTGTGTTTATCAGCATTGAGTACATCTAGAGAAGCTCTTAACCCAGCCATATCTCTTGTTTGTCTGTCTGTCTCACTTTGTAGTTCTTCTACTTGCTTCTGAAGGTTTACATTCAAAGACTGCAGAGTCAATACTGTCAATGAAGTGACCAAAATACAAAGTTATAATACACTATGCTTACCACAGGGATCCACACGCATCTTGATGATGGCTTCTTGTATAGTGTGGACATTCTCCTCTGGGTGCTCATGGTGCTCGCTCTACAATCCTTTATATGATGCTTAATTTCTCATATGGAAGCTAAGACCCCATTCCCACACACTTCCTGGACCGATTTATGCTAGACCGATCCACTGGATCGCTCCAGAGGTACAGTTCGTTTATGTTCACATTTAACAAGCAAGCCAGCTCTTGTTGCTATGGTAGTGTGAACTAGCTAGACCGCTTCAGTTGCTGTGGTAGCAAAGGTCAGAGGGTCAAATGTTTCACGCGAAATTTAAAACTGAATAGAGTGCCTCTTCTATTTTTTATCTTCACACTGCACGCTAGATCGGTCTGGAGCGGTCAAGGAAGCAAACCGGTCCAGAAGACCACATTGCGAAGTGATCGCTTCTTGGCATGGTTGTCCATTCACACACACCGATAGACCGATCTAGCCTAGATCAGTCCAGGAAGTGAGTGAGAACGGGGTCTAAGGCAATTTAACAAGGTAATATATATAGACTTGGTCATCCGTAAGGTGTTGGTGAAAACAAAAACTTTCTTTTAACCATATCTCTGTTTTGATAATTAGAAATCACTATTGTAACAGATTAAGAGTAATGTAACAAAGAAAGCATTGCTAACCTTCTAAACTGACACCTGATTGGCTGCTTTCCTTTGCCTGTGCTTGAAGTTGGATCTGTCTGAGTTGCTGATTGGCTATTCTCAGCCTTCTCCTAAGCTGACTATTCTCACTTCTGATTGGTTGAAGAGCAAGACTGATCTCTGTTTGTAGATCTCTATCCAGGCTGGTGAATGGTAATGTCTCAACTACTTCCTCTAGCTCTGTCAAAAGCTCTTGAGTTTGCACGTCACCTACAGGTCAATGCAATGGGGTCATACAACAAGGTAGTTCACATTAACATGATGAATGAATGTGCTGACATATGTCTGATTTTCTTTCTTCAATTGTTTGTTAAACCTCTAGCTCCACATTTGATCAAACGTCTCAAGTACTATTACAAGTCAAAAAGTTGTAGTAATAGAAGTAGTAGTAGTAGTAGTAGTAGTAGTAGCAGCAGTAGCAGTAGTCGCAGTAGTAGTAGTAGTAGTAGTAGTAGTAGTAGTAGTAGTAGTAGACTTTATTGGATAACTTGTTTAGCACATGGCTAATCTGCCACAAAGTCTAATAGTTTATAAAGTGAAGACGGTTACACCAGATATAATATCCAATATTCAGGTCTACATGGAGCATCTGTTATTTAAAGAGAGGAATAATCCCAAGTCATAAATGAATGTTTAAAACAAATTATTAACCACTATACGATAAATTGTACGTAGGGGAAAAATGAAAATGAAGAGAAAAATAAGAAGCATAATCAACAATCAAAATGACAAAAAAAAAGGGGGCAAGAAAAAAAATTATGAACCCTGTGTATGAACAGAGATACATAGAGAAGGGACAGAAAACAGTTGAAAAAAATTGGATAAAATGAAATAAGCAAGTGGATACAACCCACATTAAGCACAAGATCTTCGTTGAAATCGAGCATCTCACCATTTTTCATGTTGGCCGAATGGAGCTCCTTGGTAATATACTTCAAAGTCCGTACCTGATCCCACAATGCATTGCTACCTTTAGTACCAGTCATGACGACCGGAGGGCGGGAGCTGAAGGGCGGGGTCTGAACACCAACATCACCTTTGACCTGCTGACCTTTAGGAGATGTGTGTGGCTTGGGAGTACCTTAGAATGAAGAAGTTTCATTACGGTAAAGATCATCAGCATCATACAGGTATCCAAATACCACTTAGCTTTGCTTATGAACAATGCAACAGCGCAATCAGTCAATGAGAGTAATGGAATGTAATGCGCATGATTGCCTTTTTAAATGCACTGATCGAGCATGAGGAAAAATAACAAAACAACTTCAGATAAATTGGCAAACTTGTGGGAAGGAAGTATTACAAGTTGTCACATAAATGATAACTGCATCTCACAATCTCCATTTCTTCTTAACTGGTGGAAGCTGACATAGAGACAAATATCAAATGACAGGTTGCCTGGAGGAAGTAAAAAACTGTGATGCTAATGAATACATGCAAGTGTACCAGGTTCCCTCAAGGTGCAGTACCTACTCATCTCTTACCTGTATTCCTACTATCTATCACGGCATCCAAAGTGCCGGGATCTTTAGCAACCTCATTAGAAATTCTTTGCATCTGTGTCACAAGAGATCCTGGACTTTGATCAATAGATTTATGATCACATGACCGACCGGAATCCCTGACTGGCTCTAGCTGCTCAGCTCTACTTTGATGATCTGCATTGTGTGTTCCTACAGCACTGGGTCCTGGACTAGTCCCATGGATCCCAGGTCTTGATGTATGATGGACTTTACTGAGCTTGGCAAAGTTTCTATCTGATGATAACATATCTTGCATTCTCTCATCTTGTTCTCTTACATTATGGTCCACACCCCTCCTGCTGACATTCTTTGATCCATGTCCCATTTGTTGATGTGTATGACTGGTATTATTCTGGGTCACTCCACTACCAGGAGAGGGGTGCGAGAGCTGAGCTTGTGGAGTTTGTATCTGACTTTCATTCATCTTTTGGAGTTTGCCCACCAAGTCTCTCAAGATGGATTGAGTTGTTTGCACTGGTCCCATGCCATCACTGACTAGACCCTGTTTCACACCACTCTCAAGTTGTGAGTCAAGAGTCCTTAGTGGTTGTAAACCTGGAGCTGTTCTTGAGTTTTCCCATGTAGATGCAGCCAACTGACTCTCTACTGCATGACCCTGAGTATGAGTGTCCAGCTGATCTTGATGCTGCTTGTAGTGGTCATGGTGATGGTGTTGCAGGTGATGAATATTTTGTGTTCCTACACTACGTAGATTATCAGGAGTAATTCTCACAGGGTCCACATCTATATGACTAACCCATGGTTGAGTGTTAGGGTCTGTGTAGTTCCCAGATCCAGTTATGTGTCCAGTATGTCCATCAACCTCTTGAGGCAGCTCAGTCCACTGCTGTTCCTGCCTAGTAGTTCCTACATGCTGAGGCTGTAACATTACATGGTCCCTTTGTACATAGTTCTGTTGTTCATTCGATCTTTGCACAGTACTACCTTGCCTTGAGGATGCTGCATTACGCTGTGGCTTTTCATTCACTCTGGCTACCAGAGCAGGGTTCTTGATGACTTCTGTCTTCACTCTTGTCTTAGTGATAACATTCTCATTCAGTACCTGTGGTGTTACCTCGTATGTTTCAATGAATTGTTTTGGGCCATTCCCTCTCTGTGATGGTTGCTTTGATAAAGGAAAGTTCTCCTTGTTTCCTGGAGAAACCCTTGCAGGAATTCTTGGTTGAGCTTTGTCTGTTACCTCTTTCTCGGTATATCCCTCTGTTCTGTCTCTTTGTGTATCCTTGGAATGCATCCTATCACTGCCTTGCCTCTTTTGTTCTGCTTTGTTGAGCTTTGTATGTTTTTGGTTTGGTGTTGAACTAGAGACTAGTTTCTGATTAAAGGACTTTCTTCCAGTCTGCTTCTTTTCTTTTAAAGAGCCTGCAGAACAAAACAAAAATGAAAATAAAATAAAATAAAGTCAACAAATTTAAACAGACGTCTCACTTACCGGTACTATAAATTAGCATGTAGCAAGTAGTGGTACACGGTTTACAAAATATACAATAAGAATTGGTCAAATTTATTGGTTTTATGGGAAATATCTTATTACACAACACACTATGTCATTATAACTGACCATCTAATTTCATAATTTTCACATGTCTATTTCCATCATATGTAAGGGAGCGGATTGCCTCGGGGCAACATTGATTATATTAACTTTTCGGCTTCTGTCAGATATTGCGCAAGTTATGCTCATGATAATAATCTTTTTTACATAAAAATACAAAATGATTATTATTGTATTTATATCTGCATGAACTTGGTTTAAATATTTAAGTAGTACTTCCAAATAAAATTTCTCTGGAGTCCATTATCATTCTTACCAGACCGAACAGGTTTCTTCTGTATTGACGTTGTCTTTACTCTCGTTTTTATAACAGGAACTTTCTGCTTGGTGGTCTGTTTATTCTGCTGGTTTGTATGGGACATGCCCCCTGGCTTGCTTCTAACACCTCTCTCCAGTTTCGTAGGGACTCTTTCTGGGAGGTTAAAGAATAGATAGACTGACATAAAACAAATTACCATTCTACTATAACATCAACCAGAAAAATATCTACAAATTAAACACTAATTACACTTTATAGTAATATACTCATCATTATTAAAAGAAATATTACAAGTTTATACTGCACATTAATGATTTCTATTAAAAGCTGATCTGTTAGGAGATTATTGAGTTCTAACATACAAATCAGAGCATAGCTCCCATTATACATCTTTAGAAAAAGATATAAGCAAGTTGATCTTTTTCAATATTCACAAAGTATACATCAACCCTGAATTACAAGCCTTCTCTGTACTCTTAAGTTGTCGCAGTCAAAGGACAGTGACATGGGGGTGAGATCCCAGAGTTGCCACCTTTTTAATTACCATATTTCTTTTCTAGTACGAACAATTACATTTCATTTATGAATCAAAACCTCACCTTAAATTCATACACTTTGCAAGCAAGCCTCAAATTAATTTTGTTCCTGGGGGCTCATCCAAAAAAAAGAGCCCCTGTGAGCCTTCTCATGGGGGCTCTTTTAGTAATGACGGGGGCTCTTTTTTTTAATACAAATTTTCATTGAAGATTGAATTGGTACCCATGATACTCCTAAATTCTTTGCAATTTCATCTTTATCGTTTATTTAAGTCAGCATTTTCCCATACTACCGACGAGGTATAGCCGCTGCCGACAGTCGCACTGCACTGCGAGCTTCCGTTGATTGTATCAGTAATTAATACTTGGTCATAGAGATGTGGAGATGGGCGATATAGCACTATCTTGCGATGAATAAGCTAATTTTGGTATCTCACGTGTATGACCTGGTTGTAAAGAGATAAATTAGTTTAATAACCAAACCAACAGCTCATCTTAAAAAGCGGCAGCATTGTTATGGTTATGTCTGGTAGTTCAAGACCCAATCATGCCCCTCTCGAGGCTCTCCTTCTCCCAACGTACCTATTCCCTCACTCTCCATCATGTTAGCGAGTAGAGCAGCACATCTATCTAGACCTCTATGAGTGCTCATCACTTGATCATCGGTATCCGTGGAGTAAAGAGAATAGCCTGAGCGGATGGATGATGGACTTACTGGTCTCAAGGATGTAATCCTACAACAGCAAAAAAAGCTTAACTTGATTCAACTTAAAGATAAATGAATATTATCAATTAGCAATTGAATGACAACAAATGTCAAACAGACATCATTTAAATGATTTAATCATTTACTGTTAGTGCATGCACATTTACTAGGAAATTCTCTAGCACACATGATTATTATTTAATTATTATCTGAGCATTCATTCTACTGAGCACACTTTAGCATAAAATATTAATGAAGCCTACCTGTTTTTCTCTGCACTGCATTTTGTTGCATTTAGCCGTTTCATTTGCATAACCTACAAAATGGAGAAGTGACATAATTGAATATTGCATTGAATTGTATTTTCATTGATCAATAAGGTTTTTCAGAATTCCTTTTCCAAAATGAAAATGAATGCTGGACCTAGATCTAGGTCAGAATCACACAAGAAAGTAGTTGAAACGTGTGTTGACCACTGGGGGCTCACAATACTGAGTGATTTCAAGTTCGGTGTTGAAAGCTGGTGTTGGTGTTGTGAGAACACCAACACCGGCTACAACAACGAACTTGAAGTCATGCTGGTGTTGAGGTTAACCTCAGAAAATATGATGCATTTCCGGTAGTCTGTGTTGAGGGCTGGTGTTGAATGTCGTCTGCTGAACCGAGTATCGCGGTTGGTGTTGATGATTTATGTGTAATTTCCCATTCACCAACACCAGCCCCTAGGGATTGGGAAATTCATGATTTCAAGTTCGGTGTTGGTGTTGGTGTTGCAGTATACCGCAGGTAACTATGCGGACATCTGGCACAAATCTCACGATCATGCCAAGGTAAAGTCCATCGTACAGTCAAAACAGCTGTAAATCATGGGAGCTATATATTTTTTTCAAGATCAATTTTATTTTACCTAATGATTTTCTAATATGACTTTACATTTTATATTTGATATAGTGAAATATATTGGAATTTCTGAATGGATTATGCTTTTATCGCAAGACTTTTCGTGTGTAGAGTATAGTAGGACGTCACTCGGTGTTGAGCTATCGATAACGCGCACGCATGATCAGTATAGTCCTTCTAAACCGAGCGTCGGTGTTGGAGCTCGGTTCAACAGCCTTTCCACGCTCTCAACACCGACACCAACACTGAACCGTAGGCCTACTTGAAATCACTCAAAACTGATTAGGAAAAGGATTCACTGTATTAAATTAAAAAATTGGTTTAAAATCAACAAATTAATATGATAAATTTATAATAATAATAAAAATCATACAAATACCGTCACAATTAAATACCAATACTGTCATAAAACAACTTTACTGTTACATTTTCTACAAACATCAACATAAATATGTGGGGTAACGTGACACAGATATCAAAATTTCAAATTAGTTTTTTATGTCCATAATCTGAATCTTTTTAAACAAAAACCACGTCTGAAAATATTTATCGATTCTATCAACTACAAGGAGCTATACATGTACTACTTTGAAAATAAAGGAGTGTCTTTCACTTACGTTTGGCTTTGGAACTCCTCTTGAATTTGCCGGTAAATACAAGAAAAAAATTTCTGCTTAGATCTATAGAGGGCGTTAATACTAGTACTTTAATCATATCACAGTCGCTGCAAAAAGGAGAGACTTTTAACGCAGATGACGTCTACGTTTCCTCCATACCCCCCCCCCCCCCCCCCCCTACCACCTCAATCGACGCTAGACAAATTTGAATGTTTAAATTAAGACGTAAAGGAATAATCTAACAATAGATAAAATTATGAATAAACACAATGATAATTGGACCAACATTATATATAAGCCTATAACTATATTTAAGAATTGTATGGGTATACATTAGGCCTATATTTAAGAGTTTGACATTGTATCTAAATGATGATTTAAAGGCTTTTTAAAGGTAGAATAGACAACAATTCCTGATCATGGTGACCTAAAGAGAAGATATAATCAGTTGCTAATAGATAGTTATTTATATATATATATATATATATATATATATATATGAGCCTACGAGTTAAAATATGTTTCGTATCCCTTTGTGGTGGCAATTACATTGTGCTGAAATAGATTTGCAATTTCGTGATGTAACCAAATTTAATGCATACATCTTTGTGAAGTGCCATCTTACAAATTATTTCATTCACATTTACAAATAATTGTTGCTAGGTAGGACAAACATGACATGTCCTACCTATAAGAACACGGAATGTAGACAAATATCTTCCTTTAATTGAGTGCATAGCGATATTCCAATCATCACCGCAATCATTCGGAATGGAGATTGTATCGAGTAAGTGTTGCTATTTCGGGCAAGCCGATTGTTCATCCGATCTAACAGCAGTTGACGTATGCAAACCATCACATTTCCGACTCATTGAAAATGATCATTCCTGAAAGTAGAAATGTACCTTTAAGAATGTGTAAAGCGTTGGTCACATCCCACCGTGCGTGTTTTTAGTCCGTACGGTTTTTGGGGAGGCCACGGCCGCCAAGTTTTTCTGAAAACGTAGGGAGGGATTGACAAAGGCAGGGAGGGAGTCCCGGCAACGCGCGTCACACGCACTGTGGTGAATCGGTAGCCCGAACGCAGACCGAACGCAGCGAAAGTTCCTCGTGCACTAAAAGTGCTACGGTCAGGGGCGTCGCTAGACCTTTTTCAGTGGGGGGGTGTAGAGGCCAACGATTACCGACAAAACTAGCCACCAATTACCGACACAATTAAATGTCCAATATCTACAAATTTAACCCTATAAACCCGGGGCCGAAGGCTAAATTATTTTTCCCATGGACTATCTATAGTACTTGCGTATGCGCAAATGGTAATTTTCCTCGACGACATAAATATATGAATTATTTCGTCAACTTAGTCGGCATCATAGCTATATTTTAATGCAGGCGCGGAGCTAGGATCTTATTTTAGGGAGGGGCGGTAGAGAGCAAGCGAATCACTTAAAGAGCGCGCGAAACGCGCTCATTAGGGGGGCGGGGGTGGGTGATAGGCGTTACCTTAAATTATTAGGAAAGGAAGACGATTTATTGTACCGTTCTCGACTGTTAATCCTTGTATGAATGAAGTCCCCCCCCCCCCTCCCGCGCGAAGCGCGAAAGCTTTGACGTTTCATTAAATTATTATAAAAAGAATAAGATTTGCTGTACCGTTCTCGACTGTTAATCCTTATCTGAATTCAGTTCTCCCCCTCCCGCGCGAAGCGCGGAAGTTTTGGCGTTTCATTAAATTATTAGAGAAAGTATTCGTTGAACCGTGCTTGACTCTTAATCCTTGTCTGAATGAAGCTTCCCCCTCCCGCGCGAAGCGCGGAAGTTTTGGCGTTTCATTAAATTATAAGAAAAAGTAGACGATTCGTTAAATCGTGCTCGACTCTTAATCCTTGTTTTTTTTCCCCTCCCGCGCGAAGCGCGGAAGCTTTGACGTTCCATTAAATTATGAGAAAAAAGCAGACGATTCGGTGTACTGTTCTCGACTCTGAATCCTTATCTGAATTCAGTTCTCCCCCTCCCGCGCAAAGCGCGGAAGTTTTGGCGTTTCATTAAATTATTATAGAAAGTATACGTTGAACCGTGCTTGACTTTAATCCTTGTCTGAATGAAGCTTCCCCCTCCCGCGCGAAGCGCGAAAGTTTTGGCGTTTCATTAAAGCATTAGAGAAAGTAGACGATTCGTTAAATCGTGCTCGACTCGTCTAAATGAAGTTTTCCCCTTCCGCGCGAAGCGCGGAATTTTTGGCGTTTCATCACAATATAGAGAAAGGAAGACGATTTGTCGTACCGTTTTCGACTCTTAATGAGCCATATTTGTCTGAATTCAGTTTCCCCCTCTCGCGCGAAGCGCGGAAGCTTTGACGTTTCCTTAAATTATTAGAGAAAGAAGACGATTCGTTGTACCGTTCTCGACTCGTGAAATTAAGTATTCCCCTTCCGCGCGAAGCGCGGAATCTTTGGCGTTTCATCACAATATAGAGAAAGGAAAACGATTCGTCGTACCGTTGTTGACTTTTAAACCTTGTTTGAATTTAGTTTCCCCGAACATTTTAAACCTCTGATTTCTTTAGCTGATATTATAGGAAAGTGAAACTTCGAGAAAATACAAGTATTGTAGTTGTAGTCACTCTCGAAGTCGTCACAGCAGATAAAAAGTCACAGTTCGTAGGGAAAAAAACTTGTCGGCCGACCGACAATATACATCTCACCGACTTCAAACTTCTGCATTGATATTAGTACACGAGGATCGAGCAAGAATACCGACACAGCTGACCCGACACAGCAACATATTTGACCGCGTCTTTCTTGCTCCCTCGACGAGACGACTCCACCCAACAACCCCCTTCTCTCTTTTACTCCAACTCCTCTTCTCTCAGGCTCTTACCCCCCCCTCTCTCCTCTCTTTCATCCCCCGTTTCTTTTGTTTCCCTTTTACTCTTTTTTTTCTTTCTTTTCCTTTCTTTCCTCTCCTCCCTCTTTTTCTTTTCTCTCTCTCTCTTTCTTCTCTTTTCTTTCCTTTCTTTTCCTTTCTTTCCTTTCTTTTCCTTTCTTTCTTTTCTTTTCCTTTTCTTTTTTCCTTTCTTTCCCTTTCCCTCTCTTTTTTTTCCCTCCCCCTTTTCTCTTTTTTCCCGACGGCAGCGCAATTTTACCGACAAAATCCTGACAGGTGGGGGGGTGTCGCACCCCCCCACACCCCCCCTTTGGCGACGCCCCTGGCTACGGTGTGTCTGCGTGCTCGCAAATCCGTACGGAGGCGGTACTCATCACGTACGGATACCCATATTTTGCCCACGTTTTTGCACGTAGACAGCACGCACTTGCAAGTACGGCGGGATGTGACCACCGCATAAAAGCGAAGTTATCTTTTCAATTCAGTTGTGATTATGAACAGCTGGAAGGCGTTTCACTATTTTGTACAGAACATATAATTATATTCTCTTTTTTGAGTGAGACCGTTAAAGATTTAAAATAACTGGACGTTTCTGACATAGCAACAATGATTGGATTTTCAGATGCAACCTTGCCAGGTATAATTATGCTTGTCCTTGTCAAGCCTCGGTCACAAATGCCATTACGAACTGCTACGAACGCCGTACGAACGATTTTCAGACAATGGAAATTCGGGAAGACAATGGAAAAACAGGGAGATTCGTACGAAATTATCGTTCGTACGAACCTTTGTGACCGTAGCATAATGTAAAGCACTTCCCAAACAGAAAGAGCCAGACAGGGACTGTACTGTCAAGTCTGTTAATGTGTAAGTTAATTTTAAAAATAAATATAGCTTTGAAACCTGGAAAAAAGGTAGAAGGGTGCATACTAAGGTAAGGGGTAAATTTGTGGGCGCCTATACGCCAAAAAAACTTGAAAACCTATCTAATGTCTGAATTCCTTAGTTAAGACTGATGTAATTAACGTTGTTTAATTATATTTAATTATGTTAAATTATTTTCGTTCTCTGTAACGTCTCATGTACTTTCTTAAGTTTAATGTTTTTACCTTGTTAGGCGCCTTGAGCATTTCTTGGGGTGGATATGTGCGCATTATAAATGTTGTTATTATTATTATTATTATTTATATCGGGTATCCCTATACGCTATCGGGGCCAGTTTAGCAGTCTTTTTCTTCTGGCAATTTATTCCTTTTCTTATCTTTTTAATTAATTACTTTTTTTGTCCCCTTTCTTGACCACCACCAAGACTCACTGATAGCTTTTATTTTGCAACATTACCCCCACCACCAGGGAAGAGTTGAAGACTTTTGTTTTATGTTGTTCGTTTGTTTGTTTGTTTGTTTACTTGCTTCCTTTTCTTACTTCTGTAAAAAAATATTAAAAAAAGAGAATCTTGGGCTATCCCTGTAAGATATTTGTATTGTTTTGTTTTTCCTTGTCAGTACTTTTTGAGACATTATGGTGCCTTCCCTTCCCATCATAATTTTTACTGGCTATTGACCGCTGTTTTCAAATTATATAAATTTGTATCTATCCATCTATCTGCCTGTCAATTTACATTTATCTGTTTGTATCAGTATCCATAAAATGAATGGTCGCAAAGATTTTTGAAAAATCAAGTCAATCGCAATTGTGTTCATCCAATACAAATCATGTTGAGATTACGTCATGCGTCAGTGTATAAGGTCTGTGCAATTTAGTATAGGTTGTGGATAAGGCTATTGCAATTTCTCTAGGCTGATTTTTCAAAAGTCTTTGCGATTTTGCTCCATTAATCTTTTAAACAATGCTTGCGTTGAGCTGAAATGTGGATCGTGATAAGATTATAAAGATTGAAAAATCTATTAATTAATTTAGCTTCTTATGTTTTATATACACAAAAAGAAAATGTAATTTTACAAACATATTCGACATTTATGGAAATATTATGGAGGGCAAATGTTGAAACGTTTCACCTCTGGAAAAAAAAAAGTTGATTATGTTTAAAAAAAAGAGAATAATTAATTTTGTGATATAAGTATAGTTCATGTGTTTCTTTGTAATCAATATAATTATGTATGATATAATATTTCTTATGTACGTATATTATTCAATTAATAAATGATTGGGAAAAAAGAAGAAAAAAAGAAAGATTATAAAACAACGAAAGTTAGTCAACTCGATCGATGACATCTCTCATGGTTACTAGATTATTATCTTTGCATTTATAACCATTTGCAATTTTGTATTCCTGATTACTTCCCTTTGCACTGGTGCCTCATTTTTTAGGATTTGGTGTCGCACAAGACGGCCTAATGTTATGGAGCGGGCCTGAAGCGATCCTACAAATGGGATGTTATAACAAACAAAAAAAGATCCAAGAATGATAAGGTTGCAGTTTTGAGCAGCGGTATATAGGGGAAAGGGAGTTGGCGCTCAAACCCCTATATAGAAAAATCTTCAAGTCCCCCTGCCCCCATTTCCGCGAGTCACAAATGAATGCAAGAACCCAACTTAGCTCCCAAAGCCCCCGAAGCCGCCCCCACCACACACACACACACACACAAACGCACACACATTCTTCTTCTACAGCCTCTCCTGCTTTTGAGGCTATTTCATTATTTTGTCTATGATGTTTAATGGATAAAACATGAAATTGTTCTAAATCTTTCAGACAGCGTCGAATCTCACTCCAAAATGAAATCGTGCCCCAACTAGGCCTGGTAATAATGCGATAGCAAAGACTTTGTAGAAATCATCTCAAGGTAAATTTTCATACGCCAAGCATGGTAGATCCGGGTGGGGGTACTCACATATTAAGACATACGGGGTGTGCCGCTCTAATGTGTCACTTTTTCACCCAAAATTCTTTAACATGGGTCCCATTTTTAGTAAAAAAATCACTAAACATGGGTCCGCTTTTTTCAAAATTTCCGGGTCTTGTATAGCAAACACCCCAAAACTGTGGAAAATAGGCCTTACTTCGAGAAAAATGTTCCAAAATGACCCTTAAAATGGGTTAGGGTTTC
>JAVYIG010001870.1:145000-290767 GCA_035222895.1 Strongylocentrotus droebachiensis
GACAAGCTATAGACAGCCTCAAACCCATTTTTTGTTGTTAAAGCCAATGTGTAGTCCATATAACTATTGCATGAGGAGCGGGCGCCTTTGAATGAAGTGACGTGGATCATCATCCTCCTTTATTTCCCCCCTTTCCGACTTTTCATCATTTATTGTACATGGGGGGGGGGGGGGGGGATGCGAAACAACTAAACCATTGATATTTGATAGGCTATTATTGAATGGTGGGCTAGTTTCATAATAAAGGAGGAATAGACAGAGGGGGAGGGGACCAGGAAAAGGCGGATAATCATAAAAGAATAATCAGGTATTACTTTTACATTTTGTGTTGACATAAAGTGCATCAATTCAAACTCTAGATCAGGAATTTCCCTAGATATTTTTTTTCTTCTTAACGGTTTGTTATTTTGCGATATGCTCGGAAACAAGGGCGGCGTTGTCCCATTATACTTGAATAGGCTATCCTTTCCTCATCATAGTTTTTTTTCCCCTTATTATTTGTTTTGTTCGGAATATGGGGATGAAAATGAGACAATGCACTCAAGTCAATGACCATAAACAGTGGCAGAGTGCACAGAACTTTGCGGTTTCGGCAGCCATTTAGTACCCAAAATATGAAAAGTAGAATAATTTTATAATGATTAAGTAACGTAATAAAAAGTTTTTGGAGTAATGCATTGAATAAAAGGGATGCTAGTTGATATCTGAGTGGTAAATATTGACAGAAGTACAATTTCATGTGGTTTCTATTAAATTACGGAAACTGCTCATGACAATTTTAAATGGAAAACAAATTATTCTAAACATTTCGCTATCAAGAAAATTTCCAACACAACAAATATATCATACATTGGACCAACTCAAATAATCCCCTCTTCCGAAATAATGTTCACTCCCGAAACTGACCAATGAACGAGGCCGTAAACGAAGAATACGACGTTTTCGTGAGAACTAGGTCAGTAGGTCATTTTTTTTTATTTGTGTCTGGCTCAAACTCTACTCCTGCTGGATTGTGTATGCTACATGAGTTTCACACACAATACAATTTCTGCAGCCCAACGCAGTCTGCTTCGAGCTAGCTCAGCTCCGCGATTTGTCCCTGCACTCTCCGCTTGCAAATCGCTCGATTCCGGTTCGTTCTCATTCATTCATTCACGAATGCTATTCCGAGACGGTCCACCACTCCACTATTATTACAAAATTGATCCCGAACACTTCGCTGGCAGATATAGACTCAGAAGAAAACTGTATCGGTAGATGGTGCCTTCCTCCTCATAATTTAGCAGGTAAGAAGTTATGAATATATAAATTTAAAGATATTTTCAGTTTACAACTGTGTCGGTTTTTGTCAACAAAAACAGCAGACGAAGCCTTTGTCACGGCATAGCAGGGTCGAGCTACGGGCAGCGGTGGGGCAGGCGGACCTACGAACAATGACCTATTTCTGGCAAGCCCTTTGTTCTCGCCGGTGACTTTTTTTGCATTTCGCCTAGTATGTCGCACGTCGAACAAGGGATAAACGAAGTGCTTTCACCTCTTACCAGAGTTCAGGTTTGTTTTGTATTCGTCTGTTATTGTAAATGGGTTTTTAGTTGAATCAAATTACTGTTGAAGAGTGTACATCCTGACTAGTTACAATACAGGTGCAAATAAGTTCAACTTCAATCCATGAACAAGTCAAAATATAAAGAGAAGATAAAAAAGTAAATAATGAATTTGACTGAAAGAGTAATGAGTTGCATTTGTGATTTATGATTTGTCATTCTGAATTTGGATGACTTTCTTATCCTTTTTAGTTAGTTTTAGCAGTCAGACTTATTTGTTCACAAATATCAGAATTAGATTATTTGCAGAATAAAGAAGATGATAGAGTAAGCTGTAAGATTGATGTAAACTGAAATGAAATTTTTTGAAACACACCCAAAAATGTTTGTATAGACTATAGAGGTCTAGGCCTTAATAAGATGAAGATTTCTGATTTATTGTGAATGTCTGTTGCGATGAATCTGTGCATGAGTAAGTATAGCCACCATACATTAAGACTTTAATGAGTCTATACGGTACATGTATGTAGGGTTAAACGCCCTTTTGTCTCAGCAGATAAATCTGTGCATGAATTATATGTGGGCAGAGAAAGAGAAGAGTTGCTGGTCATAAGTAGTTTAGGAAGTTTGGTTTTTATAACAGAGTATCACTTGAAGGAGGTCAGAAGAATCAGGTGCACTCATTAAGTACTTCCAAGTTGGCACCATCAAGGCAATTGTTTTTCATGATTAATCTCTATTGATGATATTATTAGTTAACTCATTGCATACTGAACCAAATGGCTCATACATCATAGTCTATAGGATTGATAGAATTCAGTAGTCAACGGGGTAACCTCTAGATTACCAGGTGGTCTGCTGACTCCTCACAATTAGCATGACATCCTAATTGAGTAAATCCACTATTATGTTCTGTTTTGAGAATAATACAATTCCCTCAATTAGGAGAATGAAGAAGTCAAAGTAGACCTTATTGTTATTTTATAATCATTGTTTACATGCTTTTATCTTGTACAATATACACTTCTCAGCCTTAATAATACACATTATTATTCAGGATATAACTATGATAGAATTATTCAATCAGAGAAAGAATAGCATTAATAATGTCACAATGATCAAGATTATGTCTTATTATTAAATAGACTTGTTTATTTTCTTCTCAAACTTTCCATTATATTGTAAATAGTTCAGTGTACCTGATTTTTCTGTAAACCATGTGTGTAAAATTTATGACCCAGGCTAATACATTGATGTACATGTATGTTGGAAAAAACCAATCGCTAAGTTGAACTTTTGTGTGTGGGAATATCTAATAACGTCTTGATACAAGACTATATATTGGCAACGTTAGAACGACGACACGAAGTGAAAGTAAAACATAACCAAATCGTATTACCCAAATGTGTCCATTCTCCTTTTGTCGTCTGAATAATACTACATGGTGGCAGCGGTATAAGTGAAGAACCATGGAAAGTTCTCGTCTACCATTGCCAGAAAGCTTTGATAAAGTTGCAGGCTTAAATCAAGCAGAACAATGGCCAAAATGGTCACGGCGGTTCGAGAGATATCGCGTCGCATCGGGCCTCGCATCCAAGCCAGACAGTGAGCAGGTTAGTACGCTACTCTATGCTATGGGTGACTGTGCCGATGATATTATCGTGTCTCTCAATGTGAAAGAGGAGACAGCAAAGTATGATGACGTGATCGCAACATTGAAGAAGTATTTCAATGTACGGAAAAACATTATTGTTGAAAGGGCAAAATTCAACAAACGAACACAACGCCCGGGAGAAAGTGTGGACACATTTATCAATGATTTGTACAGGCTAGCAGAGGACTGTGACTACGATAGACTTAAGGAGGGCTTGATAAGAGACAGAATTGTAGTTGGGGTGCTTGATGACTCCCTATCTGATCAACTACAGTCTAGAGAAGACCTAACTCTCTCAAAAGCAGTTCAATTGAGTAGACAGTCAGAAGCCCGGAAACAAAACAAGTCTGTTGTGAGGGGAGGTGCAGAGAGTGAGAGCCCTAACTCGGCCGTAAACTACGTAAGGCCTAAGAGCAAGGGAACGTACTCGAAGAAAACATCTCAAACTCCGCAGGGTAACTGTAAGTGGTGTGGAAGGCAGAATCATGCACGTGCCAGCTGTCCCGCAAAAGATGCAAAGTGCCATCAATGTGGAAAGATGGGCCACTTCCAGTCTGTGTGTCAAGCCAAACAACCAGAACAGGGAAAACAAGAGGCAGCAAAGCTAAAATGGAAAGCTCGAGTCAGCGAAGTAGATGATTTCGATGACATTGATGTCCCCTTCCTTGGTGAAGTCAGCGAGAACGATCAGACGTACTGGAGTTCATCGATCCTCGTAGATGGGAATGAAACACACTTCAAGTTAGACACAGGAGCAGCCGTTACTGTGTTGTCTGATTCCACTCCATGGCTGAATAAACACATCATGAGACCAACAACCAAGAGGTTACGTGGTCCAGGAAGTACAGTCCTGACTGTAATAGGACAAATGACATCAACTCTCAGGCATAGAGATAAACAGATCAAGGAGACTCTCTATGTGGTCAAAGATCAGGAGTCTTCATTGCTGAGTAGGAAAGCGTGTAGAACCTTGAATCTAGTCCGCAGAGTGGAGGAAGTCGATTCTTGTGATGATGAAACTGCAAACTTCAAGGCTGAGTTCCCTCAACTTTTCACTGGTTTGGGGAAACTGAAGACAGCATACCACATCACGTTAACTTCAGATGCCAAGCCGATGTGCCTGTATACAGCCAGGAAAGTTCCTCATCCGCTTCTACCGAAGGTGAAGAAAGAACTAGAGTCCATGTTGGAGCAAAATGTGATCTCAAAAGTGACTGAGCCGACAAAGTGGTGTTCGGGGATGGTTCCAGTGTTGAAGCCCAGTGGTTCGGTGAGAATTTGTGTAGACCTTACATCTCTCAACAAGGCAGTTGAACGAGAGATTCATCCGATGTCTTCAGTCGATGAAAGTCTAGCAAAACTGGGAAAGAGCACAATCTTCACAAAACTGGACGCCAACAGCGGGTTTTGGCAAATTCCATTGGAGGATGAGTCAAAGCTACTGACAACCTTTGTCACTCCATTTGGGAGATTTTGCTTCAACCGATTGCCGTTCGGGATAACGTCAGCGCCAGAAGTCTTCCAGAGAGCGATGTCCACTATCCTCGAAGGACTTGACGGCGTGATTTGTCACATGGATGATGTGCTAGTCCATGGTGCAACACAAACAGAACATGACATCAGAGTACGAGCTGTTCTACAACGTCTGCAGGAAGCAGGTATCACACTAAATCAGGGAAAGTGTGAATTCTCCAAACAGAGAGTGAAGTTCTTAGGGCACTTCATTGACGACACTGGTGTCAAGGTCGATCCGAGCAAAACAAGAGCTATTCGAGATTTTCCAGTTCCTCGAAGCGTGAAAGAGCTACAGAGGTTCATGGGAATGGTGAACCAGGTGGGAAAGTTTCTCCCAGGATTAGCTGAGATCAACGAGCCCCTTCGTCAACTCCTGAAGAAAGACAATGTGTGGTGTTGGGGAGAAGCGCAGCAGAGATCTTTCACACAGATCAAAGAGATGATGGTCTCGACAGCAGTCTTAGCTCATTATGATCCAGAACTGCCAACAGTCATTGCAGCAGATGCATCCGGGACTGGAATGGGTGCAATCCTGTATCAAGTGCAGACTGATGGAAATCGTAGACCAGTGTGCTATGCATCTCGATCGCTTACCGAGACTGAGCAGAGGTATGCAGTGATTGAAAAAGAGGCACTGGCAGCTACTTGGGCGTGCGAGAGGTTCTCCGAGTATGTACTTGGTCTTCATTTCGAGGTGGAAACTGACCACAAGCCATTGGTCATACTTCTAAACTCGAAAGAACTTGTGAAAATGCCTCCACGACTCCAACGCTTCAGAATGAGAATGATGAGATTTGATGCAGAGACATTGTATGTTCCAGGAAAACAGCAGACATCCGCTGACGCCTTGTCACGAGCGCCAGTAGAGAGGCCAGGAATGGATGATGTCAACTTCGTAGATGAGGTTGAATCATATGCATCAACATCAGCCATCAACCTCCCAGTGACAATGCAGAGATTTGAGGAAATCAGAAATGCACAAAAAGCAGATGAAGTATGTGCAAAAATCAGAGACTACTCCGTTCAAGGATGGCCAGACTACATGCCACATAACCCGATCCTCAAGCACTACTATGAGCAGAGAGGACACCTGAGTGTGGTAGAGGACTTGCTTATCTACGACGAGAGAATAATCATTCCGAGAGCTCTGAGACTTGATATCCTTGAGAGGCTACATCAAGGACATCTGGGAATCACCAAATGCAGAGCCAGAGCCAGAGATTCAGTGTGGTGGCCAGGTCTATCAAAATCATTGGAGGAAATGATTTCAAGCTGCTTGACCTGTGCTATCCATCGCCAAGAGGTCCGCGAGCCTTTGATGAGCTCATCCTTTCCTTCAAGGCCATGGGAGCGTCTTGGAATGGACCTGTTCGAACTCAAAGGGAAATCGTTCCTGATAGTAGTTGACTACTACTCGAGGTGGATTGAGGTCAAACAACTCCAAGGTCAGTCAACAATGGCAGTGATTTCTTCGCTGAAGGAGATCTTTGCAGTCCATGGGATTCCAGACCTTGTGGTTTCAGACAATGGTCCACAGTTCGCCAACGAGAACTTCAGAAAGCTTGCTGAAGAGTATGGATTCGTCCATACAACCAGCTCTCCAAGATACCCACAAGCTAATGGTGAGGCTGAAAGAGGAGTTCGCACTGTGAAAGCGTTGCTGAAGAAGAACGACGACATCCAGTTAGCCCTTCTCAGCTATCGAGCGTCACCACTCCAAAACGGGTTAGCTCCTTGTGAACTTCTCATGGGGAGGAGATTGCAGACTCAGGTTCCTACTTTGCCGCACATGCTGCTGCCACGGGTACAACAGCCGGACCTGACGACTGTGAGAGAGAAAGAGGAGAAGTACAGGTCAGATCAAATGATGACCTACAACAGACGTCATGACTCACGTGAGCTTCCAGAGCTACAACCAGGAGATTCCGTGTGGATCCGTGATCAGTCTCGCTACGGGAAAGTCACCCAGAAAGCGCAACAACCACGGTCCTACCATGTCCAGACAGAACATGGGACAGTACGTCGTAATCGCCGTGCACTGATTGCTGTCCAAGGTCAACCCACCAAGACCAGAGTGCCGGAGTCATCCATGAGCAACGATCCAGAGAGACCTGACGATTCTGATGAAAGCGACTCAACCGGTTCCCAACGTAACCAGCAGATCAACCGGAAGCAGCCTGAGGGAGCCTCTACACCAACAGCTGCGACAGAGACGCGAACGCGATCTGGACGACTCGTGAAACCACCAAAGCGACTGTCCATGTAATGGGTTAAACTTAAATACCAAAATTGGGATTAACTTTGCAGGAACTGAAACTGAACAAGACTTTAAAGGTTTGGACAGTGTTTATTTGGGTTTAATAGTAAACTGGAATGGACTCGGGACTCGAAGAACACAGTTAAGGAGAATATCCGTGAACTCTTAAACAGGATTATATTTCGGATTTTTATTGGATTTGAAACTATTTGGAAATCAATGAGAACTCTTGAACTGTTATAATAAGCTTGGGGGGAGATGTGGGAATATCTAATAACGTCTTGATACAAGACTATATATTGGCAACGTTAGAACGACGACACGAAGTGAAAGTAAAACATAACCAAATCGTACTACCCTTTTGTGTCCATTCTCTTTTTGTCGTCTGAATAATACTACATTGTGCACTTGAGCTGAGCAAGACACCTCTATAAAGAGCTGATAATAGATCCATGTTGATATCCAGCTGTGTGTTTTCCAAGCATTGACATGGTGTTCTAGGATAAGCTTCCATTGTGAAGGAGTATACCTACTGAGTACAGGAGAAAGCTAATGAGGAGAGGTGAATGTTTTCAGGTTAGGCTTCAAAGTGTTTGACCTTTCTCGTCAGCTTCTATTGTTCCTCTCTTTCCATTCTGTACCCATCGTTAAGTGATGTATGAAATGATTTCAGTGCTACATCCTTGGAGAGAACTTTTTCTCTTAAAAAGGAACAGAATTACAGAAATCTTTTTATAAATGTAATGTAATGCTTCCTTATTTACTGGGTGTAAGCCACAAATATGTTTAAATATGAAATCTTTTTGTTGTGGTTTTGATTGAAGATGATTTCCAACAAGTTTTTGTGAGGTCGTTTTTATTTTACTGGTTTAAACAATCAATCTACTGCAGGATAAACAATTCAGAATGAATTATTGCAATGTACTGTCGACATATGATGCCCATACCAGACCTCAAGATTAGTTTTAACTCAAATAATTTTACAGAGTTAATGCCCTTCTGGCTCTTAACAGAATAACCCAGATTTTTTTTAGAAAATTCATCAAATAAGTTATTCATAATCATTGATTAATGAAAACAAGTTTTAAAGCTTTATGTAATGTGGTACAATTATAGCCTAGTCAATGTACAAGAGTGAAATCACTTCAGTTAAAAAAAAAAGAAGATTCCTTCCCCCGCTCCGTCCACGACAATAAAAGTTCAAACCTTTCTAGGCCTTATTGATGGGATTCATTCTTACGCAAAGCTGGATGGAAATGAAGTCAGACACTATACTCATAATGCTTTCTGCTGCCCCAAAACCCATGCCAAATCTCCTTGATCTTTCTATTTCAGCTTTCTATTTCATTCTTACCTCATAATCTAACTTGGCTCTGCAGCAAGTAGCAAAAATGGAGAAAGCGTTTGTTATACCGGTACTTCTTATTTTAAATATATATATTCACACTTGAATTTGTACACTCAGAAATAATTTTGTGAATGGTATTAGAACATGTATTAGGAAGATGCCAATTTGTACTAGTGTTCATACAGTATCAAATTGAAGAGTTTCATGAATGAAGTTAAAGTGTATGTAAATTGTTGTCAACTTTGTCCAATAAGCCATTTTCTTGCTCCCATTGTCATTTCATAATTTACTTGCAGACCTATGCAGTTGTCAGTCATCAAGTACCAAGTTTTCAAAGACACTGCTAGAAGATTGAGATACCAGACCAACTGCAGACATCTATCACCATGGCAACGATGGAAGGCCTTCTGCCTGGGCCATCATCATCATCTTCATCCTCATCATCTCTAGGAGCTAAACGCAAGCTACCAGTGGAGTGGGAGCTGAGAGATAGAACAGAGCCAGGAGCATTGGGTGAGTAGGCAAACAATTGTAATTGTTTATATATGTCCTATTATGCCTAATAATCCTAATTATCTACAGTTCAGAACTTTGTTATGCTTCCGCCCACCAAAAGTGGTGCCAGAGGCATTATGTTTTTATGTTGTCCTCCGTCCGTCCTGCTTTCTTGTTATCGCGATATCTCAAGAATTAATTGAGATATGAACTTCAAACTTGATGATGGTATGTTTCTCCATAGGATGACAATCTGATGAGATTTTGGAGTAACTTGGTCAAAGGTCAAAGGTAACAGAGATCTACTTATGACACTCCAGGTATTAGCCTTATTATTGCGACATCTCGTACATTTTAGATGTCAAAGGCTGAAATGACAAGTATCAGCTTTGATATTGCAGTATCTCAGGAACAACTCAGTATGAGCTTCAAACACTGTGATACATGTAGTTGTATCACCATAGAAAGACAACCTAATTCGATTTTAGGATAAGTAGAACAAAGGTCAAATGTCATAGATTTCAATTTTTTGGAATTGGAGGTAATACTCTTGTTATCAGAATATGTCAAGAACTTCTTGAGGTACGAGCTTCAAACACAGTGACAGTATTACAATAGGAAGATGATCCAATTACATTTTATGGCTAGTACAGATCATGGTCAGTTGACTTTTGATTACCGGTATAGGCTTTTTGTTTTCATTGTGATACTGTTTCACAAATAATTTCATCGATTTCCTATACTGAATGTAGGGTGGAGACATATAAGAAACACATTTTTATTGTTTTGATATACATGTATTTACCATTACTCAATTCATATGTTATCTGATCTTGGATGTAAATTGCCACTTAATGTCTTACAATTAAAAAGTTATAGGGCTATTTTAGTGTCTTGCTATTAATTTGTAACATAACACATGATTGGGTGAGAAAGCCAACAGTTCTCGTACTTCATTTAATCATGTAATCAGACATATTGGGTCAAATTCACAAAAGAGGCTTAAATTTAACCCATGGTCTAAATCATGGTTTAAATTAACTAAACCATAAAAATTGCCTGTTTATGAACATGAAAATGCGGTGTATATTTCACTTATGGAGTTATAGCCCGTGGGTTAGGATAAACTGCTTTCGTGAATTAGGGCCAATATGTACCTGCATACAGTTCCATAGCTTATAAAGATTACAGCCTACATGCGCCTTTTGATTGTGAATTACACAAAAATATTTTGGTATAAATATGAAAGAGGTATACATGCAGGTACTCTATATCAGAGTGAGATCCTTGCCAGTGTCATTTACCTAATCAACCCCCACCTACAGTTTATGGTGTGAATACAAGGCATTCATGATAATAATTGGATTTGTTTTAAGAGGATATACATGCATACGCATGAAAGGGGCTTTCCATTAGTCTAAGGAAAAGAAGAAAGATGTTTAGAGATAATTTTTGAAGAAAGTCAATTGAAGTACTACATGTATTTCTCAGCAATGCAGGAAGTTTGTTCTGTAGGCGTGGTGCAATGGATTGAAAGGATTTGAAGCCAGCCAGGTATTGAAAGGAAAAGGTGTAAATTTGAAATATTCAAATCCACAAATGTCAAGAAAATTGTAAAACATGGACATATGATATAAAATAGATTGTTATGATCGAAAATGAGTTGAACTAGTTTATGAAACAGAGTACCGGTCTCCAGAGACATATTTGACAAGGAAGTTTTTGGGGTAATCTTTCTGATAAATGCATCTGTGATCTAAATATAATGGTTCTCCTGAGAGTCTGTGAATATAAATTGTGATGGTATTAGCATTTGTCAAGATTTGAGAGGAGAAATATAAAATAAGTTGCCTTGTATCAGCCATCTCTTGTAAAGCCACCCTGTATTTATGGGTTTATATTCCTCTCATAGATCGGAAATGTCTTTTAAAAAAGAAAGACAATTTGAAGTAGAATTTTCTACTTTCCAAATAAGTCATCATTTTCATTCATATGGACTTTCATAATTGATATGTGTTTAACAATTAATTTGAAATCCATGATACCATATAATACAATTGTTTCCTGGAGGTCAATTTGATTTTTAATTTAAAAAATCAGATACGGTACATGTACTTGTCTCATATAGGGCGCGTTTATCAAGGCTTGCCACTAGATATGTACATATCGTACCCCACTATTGAACCCCACTATCATACCCCACTATACGATCGTGATTTGCGGGATGTCGCGTTTATCGACTCTTCACGATTCAAAATAAAGGCCTCGTGTCTGCCCAGCTGTTTTGACCCGGGAAGCAGATAGTTTCTCGGAGGTCAACTTCACACACATGCTTGTACACAACACCTTGGTGGTCTTATTTGTATGTGAGGTTCAAAACAGCTTTGCGTTTATCGATCTCTCAGAAACGTGATTCTGGCTGTATGTCACATTAAAAACACACCTTTTTGCGTCTTTAGATATGCCCATATCTAAAGCCCTTTAAAAAAGGCTTTGCGTTTATCAACTTTTAAATTTGCCTGAAAGACGTTTGAGAAACCTGATTCTAGCCAAAAATTTGGTAGATAAACGCAACCGTTGTCTGCCATGATGATGATAGGCAAAGAAATTAAGAAAGCGCTTTATATTTTGCAATTAAAATTCAGGTATAAGTCTGAAGGAAACTGTACAAGCACTGATGTGGCATGTTCACCTGAAGTGTAAGAAATAAGACAAATTTCTGCCCCAGCCTTTGTGTTTCAAAGAAATACAAACTTTACATGTATACAATTTAAAAAGAAGTTTATACCAGTTTAATTGAGATATTTCTCAATCACATTTATTTAAAGGTAAATGCCTCTAAAAGTTTCAAGGGATTTAAACATCATTCAAGCAGCTAATTAATCACTGATCAGCCAATCAATCAAATTAACAATCAAACAATTAATTGGTAAGCCAATTACATACTTTTTAATCCAATCAATAATTATCCCCTATTACTAATTTAACGCTACATACATGTATAACCTGAAATAATGTAGATTGGAATCTATGGAAAATGTGTTTTATAACATAATCAAAATCATATTCATATGGATTTGCAGTTGATTTGGTTTTCTTAGTTCTTTGTAGGATTCAACTAATATATTATACATGTATGTACAACCAAAGGTGTATAACATGCCCATCACATCACGTACAAAACCAGCCTTGTGATCTTGAAGATGTTGAATACAATGTCATCCATGTATAGCTAGTTTCTGCTACATCCATGACTATGCATCTTGAACAAGAAAAAGTATGTCACGCTTTCTTAGAGTGGATGGAAACCTTGAGGCTTTCCCCTCCAAACTATACCATAGTGAGCAGACAAAAGGGCACCAGATTAACTCTGTTATTATTCTACACATGATGGAGGGTGAAATAGAATCTTGGATGATCTGTGACGCGTCCGGGCGGTTCTTGCGTCACTGCCGTGGCACGTTTGGGTTGGATGTAACCCCTTGGGTGTCTCATGTCAAGCAAGTAACATTCTTTAGAATGCCTAATGACAATGATCGCAATGTGACCCAAATAGAAAGGAGCACTTCACCTTGACAGGTATTCATACAATATCCTATTTTTCATTTTATGTGTTCAAATCTCAATATCAACATTTTCCTTAAATCAGTCATCTCCGGTATTTTATTTCCAATTACATGTATTTTTAAACACTCATTTGAAGAAGAAAAACTAAAGAGCTTGACTATAAATTTCATCCTATGGATGTCCAACATGTAGAAAAGTGGAACAATTTGTCTGCTAAATGCCCAGAGGCAGAGGGCATTAACTCATATCTTTTATTACACAGAGTTAATAATGCTCTTTTCGCTCTCGAATCTCAACAGACAATTTGTGCTATTTTGAAACCAAATTGTGCCATGTATCCTTTTTTTCTGCCTGTTCTGAAGTTCTTGCTTACATATCCAAAATATAAGTAATATATACAACATTTATAGATAATAGTTAAAACTGCTTTCAACTGCAGGGCTGAAAATAGTCATTGGCAATCCACTTCTTATTGTTATAGATTTTAATGTTTTAATGTGAGTAAAAAGAATGAGCTTTGTAATGGATTAATTCCATATATCACATTGTCTGCTGATGAAAAAGGTTTTAATGAGTGATTATTATACGGTACATCCTGCCCATTGTTTCAGATTCATATCTATTAATTAGTAGACACTAGACAGTTAGACTTAAAAGGAAAAAGAAAAGGAAGGGAATGAATAAGGGAAAAAATAAAAAAAGTGCTCAAAGAGGAAACCTTTCACTGTAGATAGAAAAAATGTGACAAAATGATTCTTATAACATTGTGTTATGCGCTTTAGAATAAAATAGAATTTACGTATGTTTAAAGATGCTTAGTACATTTGATATAAATTCATCTTCAACTGCTTATAAAAATGACTTGAAGGAGTTGAAGGGATTTGTGTCAATCAGTATAGTTGATATAAATACTGTTGCTGGCTCTTTGATCGTTGTATGTCTTCTACAGCCATGATTTAGCAAATGTACATGTACATGAAAATTGAATTCATTTACAGGTACTACAAACTTTATTTAATAAAATAATTACTCTTGTCTTTGTTTTACTGGATTTTACGTCCTACTGCTCTTACATGTAACAGGGTTCTTTCTTCATTATCATAGCCCCCCCAAATATCAGTAATGTGACATGTTAATGTTACTTAAAATAGTTTTTCACTGTACACATGTATACTGTGTGTCTACATTGCTAAATGTGAGCATGTAAATGAAGCTAATGATACATTTGATTCTGTCATCACTCATTGCTAGTTCCTGATCACTCATACAGCGGCGGAGTTATGCATGTTTTCAGCAACTTCCTTTCACGTTTCCAAAATAACATTCAACACTTTCCTTCATATTTCTATTTTAAAATGCAGGCTTACACATTTATTCTCAATTTCTCATAACTCTAAACTCAACTCTCCTTGTCTTCAACTGTACCTTTGTCCCCCTTTCTTTCCCATACTCTTTCTTTTTAAGATACAAGAACAAAAATTAGTATCAGTAATTTTGTAAATTGTGCTTTGACTCTAAGTCAAATGTAAAGAAAATATGGGAGAAGGGAAGTAAATGTAGACAACTTCACTTCTTAAATATCCGATTTACATGTTGTATGGTACCTTGATATCAAGTGGGTAAAGTTTGACAGCATTTAAAACATATAAAGATCAAATATTCCAACAATGCACCTAGATACATGTTCATTAGCTTTGATATACGAACAAAGCTTTTGCAATTTGAACTCATTTTAAATTGTGTAGACGTATCATAGACATGATGATCTACATGTCTGTGTTGAAAAGAATGACCTTATTTGATTTCGTAGTTTCAGTAGCCTAGTTTCATGGCCTAATAATTTGTCACAGTTTTCAAGTCGATATGAATTTATAATGTCAGTCTTCTATATCCATTCCGCCTATATACTATATATAAACTCCTTCTTCTGTTCTGATATTATATCTTATGTTATGGAAATATGGAGTGTGCATCTCGAGGCTTAAGCTGAAACTGGTTTACTTCATGCTTATCTCTGTATTACTTTCATACATCAACAGTTTATAGAAAAAAGTGTAGACTAGAGATCCACTTGACACAATTAGTTTTTGGCCTATCAGCTAGACCACATCACTTAACATCTTAGATCTAACAAGGTGATGAGCAAAATTGGAATAATTGACTGCCAACTATTCATTTCCTTGTAATTTTGCGCAGTCTTATTGATGGTACTGTATTTATTTGACTTACAAATGGTGCACTCTTTTTCTCTTGCCCCCTGGCTGTGGAGATAGCATCTTGCATCGACTCTCTGCCGTGAATGAAATACAGCGTTCTAGTGACTCAACAAGATAGGGAGACTGTGGAGGAGGGAGCCGGAGGATGAGGGGAGGGAGAGAGAGAGGAGGAAGGGAGAGAGAGAGGGTGAGAGGGCGAGAGGGAGATGTATATTATGTAGAGCAAGCGATTGTGCATCCGCAAGGCAGGAATATCTCATTGTTTGTAGGTCAATGATATTGTTTTGAATTAGGTCATAATTCTTGATGTTTCTCTTGCGTCTTGTTGCCCCAAGCTCTCTAGGAATGATGTCAAATCCGTACAGAGACTACCTCGGTAAAGGATGTATATTTAGAATAGATCAGAGTTTCAGTTTCCAAACTAAGCTGCGTAGCATTGCTCCAGGATCGGCAGAGCTAGATAACCTTAATTAATCTCAAGATTTTATCAGTTGATTGGAATCTAGCTGCTTAATGTAAGTAGAACTGCTTCAGAGAGTACTAAAGTGGTTCAAGATGTGGCAACATTTTTACATCTTTCTCATAATGTAACAATATCCTTAATCAAGTGAAATAATGTATTTCCCCTTTTATGATAGCATTTCTTATTGATCGATGTCAAATACAGTAGAGATTGATGTGTAATTATCCACATGTTCCCAAAGCTGTATTATATCGTTTGATTCTAGAAGGAAACAAGAAAGAACAAATTACAGAAAGTATTTTCTTTTGAGATGTCCCAATTACAACCAAGAAATGTCAGAATAATTAATTACAGGTAACCTTTCCTGGCATTTTTATATAATTTACATTAAATGGTTCATAACTAAAATGATTATAAAGACAAAGCGTTGAGAAATCGGCTAAGGCAATTTGTATATATCCCATGGAAATCTTGTTTGGATTGCGCAATACATGTATGTCATTATAATGTTTGCACATTTCAATATGAGATGGACAAGGCTAGTGAAATGTCTTTAATAGGCTCTTCTTTCAAACGTCATCTTCTTTTATCATATTTGATGATTCAGATAGACTGATATTTTGATGAAGATATTTTTGGTATTGATCATGAGATTTTTGTTTTACCTTACTGTATATCTTAGTCAAGTTTACCATGACCAGTTTCATAAACAATTTACCAGTTATTTGTTTTTGTTTGGGAAAAACATATTTTTTATCATTGCATGCACTTTGTTGTGTACCTCAAACTTTATTTTCAAATTGAGCCATTGATATTGTCTGATGATTGCAATCATTCATGTTCATGACAGGTATCGCTTTGCTTCAACGAGACAGGCATGTTAAGGCAACAAGACCTTTGGAATTAATGTTCAGGGGGTAAAGAATATCAATTGTTAGGTCTCCTTTACCTGTGTGTGGCACGATTTATACTCAACTGCTCGAAAATTGATGCATCATGAGAAATAAATTTGTCATCTATTGACATTAAAATATAGGATAAAACACTGTAGAGATAAAGTTATGTGATTGATGAATAGTTCTTAAAATCTTATTATGACCAAATGGGGATCAAATCGTGCCCCCCTCCCACACCCCAGTGAATCACCGGTAACATCTTTTTGCTGATAGTTTGAGGTAAGTTCGATTAAAATAAAATAACTAAGATTTTTTTAAGTTTCAAACACAAACTGACAACACTAGCTGTGCAATATTTGGTAGGTTCCCCCCCCCCCCCATTTGCTCTGCACTGAAAAATTATATATTTCTATTTCCTCCAAGGAAAACCTTCAATATATGCATCACAGTTTGTGCTCGATGATTTCAACGTTTAAAATCTTAGAACTTTTTCATTTTAATCAAATTTTGCTCAATCTTTCACTTGCCGGTATCCGTTTCTCTCATTTTTCTGCTTCTACTTTTTTTATAATTCTTATAACCAATGAAATAGTAGGGTGGCATTCCTCTTTAATGATGCAGGGTGCTACAAGAATTTTTTTCACCACTTGCCCTGTCGGGCAAGTGGGTTTTCAATTTACTTGCCCAAACAATATTTCCACTTGCCCAAAACTTTAAAGCGAAAAAGGACTCGAGGTTAAAGCATTTATCTCGTAATGATAAGTTAGTGTTTTAGATAGCAAATTAATGCACATACATGTACAGTGTAACTGTACTGAATAATAACCTAATATGTCAAAGAAAATGGTCAACAAAGGATGGTTGAAGGTTTAAAAAACGCACTTTATTGATTCTCCATAAATAATTTGACTTTTTGTACTTACTAGAAAATCCCTGTTGTTTATTCCATTCCGATTCGCACGTGTTCATTTCCCTGGAATAATGACGTCATATTTGGCGTGATTCAACCAATCGGCAATCAGAGAATAGCAAAGGCCTGTCGGTGCGGCCTGCAGAGCTAGAGAGAGAGAGCGCGAATAAGCTCGCAGCTGGTACGATCGCGCTAGCTGTCTCTAGCTAGCTCACGGCCGGCCGTGCGTGGAGGCGGAGCGGCATTCATGGCTTGAAGTGTCACTGTTGCATGCGCGCTGAGCTAGCTGAGCTGGCTAGCTGTCTGTGAAGTTTTTTCGAAATCGGAACGATCGCTTTTTTGCTTCTGGATTTTGACGACGGGTAAGAAGTTGACGGGTGAATGGTAGAGTTCTTGGACACTAGGAAATTACTGTAAAAGTATCACTTGCCCGAATCGGGCAAGTGATAATTTGATTTACTTGCCCGACGGCTCAATTTGGTTGCCCCGGAACGTCGGGCAAGCGGGTTTGTCGCGCCCTGTGATGCTGTAAAATAATATAGTTCATCTGGTCATACAATGAAATTCAAAATAGGCATGAGCACCAAGTTTATAGGTGTAGGTCTGTCTATATAATCTAAACTGCATTGTGACAGTTCCCAGTTATCTGTTGGCATTGTCAAACAATTGTTTTAGGTCACTAACACCCAGTGAGATTGTGATCAGTCAATACAGACTTTATTCAAACAAACCTCTTCTATAAACACAACCAAAATTCAACCAAAATACTGTCTGTCGATAAAGTAAATATATTTATGTACAGGGTACATGTACATGTGACGAATATTGTATAACATAGGGAAATGAGCAGTTGCTGTATGAAGAGATGTAGACAATTTGGTTTGAGCTTTTTCTAAGGCATTGTTCATTGAAATTGTATGACAAAATTTATCAAGCATTTTAAAACTAATTATTTTTTAAACAAGATATATTTACATACATAAACCATGATCAGTTTAAAAATACTAAAGCTGAGTTGATTTATGTACTGTAGGTTTTTAGGTTTTTCCTTTTCAAAACGTACTTATCTAAGTTCTCAATTTTGTCTCCATATTACATATCTTTTAATAATTTTGACATAAATATATTTGTTTGTTCAGTTTTAAAGTTTTTGTCACTGTGTACTCTTCCAAAGATTATATATTTTGGAGTATTCAACTTCACCTACATGTACAGTATCTAAACATTCTCCACAGCATGTTTCACATATTCAGCAGCACCTCATGTTGTATGTTGCTATGAACGTTTGTAATGTTATGATTACCATGACAACCATCAGGAAAGCATCAGTATCAATCCTCAGACCCCATGAACAAGTCAGATTATCTGTTTTCTCAGAAAGTAATCAAGTCAGGAGAGTTCCTGGCAAGTACAGGCTTCTTGTTTCTTCTATATACCCAAGTATTCAAGATTTAAAGGTATACTGTAAACGCGGAAATATCCACGTTACATTAATTTTTTGCGGATTTCGTGCTTAAGTTGGTGTCCGCAAATTTTAGAACCCACAAAAATATAAACATGACTTCTTATGGGTGTTCTGAACATGCTGAATTTGGTGCAACGCGAATTTAAGAACCAGCTAATTAATATGTTTTGGGGTCGCTCAGCATGAAAAATTAATTGCGAGAACTTAACAGCCTTTACAGTAGACTAATTGGTTTTGTTCAGCTTTGCTTGTATCAATTTCTTTCTCATTCTAAAGAGTACATTTTATAGTTTAAAGCTTTCATCTGAATTTTAAATATACCGTATAACTCCATTAATGTGCAACAGAAAAGATGTACATGTATAAATCAAATATATGTATCAGCGCGTTGAGAGACGTTGGCGGTGTACATTTGTATTAAGCGCTATGTAACCCAGAGTATTGTTATTGATGATCATCAATTAATTCAAGGCATTAGCTTTGGTATCAGCCCACTACTTTGACAGAGGTACGAGTTTAAACAAGCATACTTGAGCTTGTGATGAGGCTAGCTGTTTTATTCAGACACCCCAAGACATTTATAGAGTGTTAAATAATAGAATCCTCATTATTGTGAAAAGGAAAGATGAGTTAGAAGATCGTATAGCATATGTTCATCTGTGCTTGAGCAACAACAACTCAGTGGTAATTTCCTATCACTCACCAAATATGTTTCTTTAATCCTGGACCTAACACCTCAAACCTAACCTAAAATCTAATTACAATACTAACCCAAGAGTTACCTGTGTATAAATCTAAACTTCTAACCCTGTCCAGTGTTACATATATCCATTACTTCACAGGATTAACTATCAATATTTCAATTTGCTTGACTGTAATGAGATATGGGGTAATCAACTATAAGGGCTTGCACCTACAAGTAATAAACCATAGCGCATCCCATTTAGAAAGGGGTTACTGATCTTTAATATCCATTTTTTTCTTAAAAGGAAACCAATTCACCGTACTGCATTTATTAATGGAAATGAAAAGTTCATCTACATGTAGCAAAGTTAATGCACTTTTTCTACTCAAAGTTCATTTTCAGTCAAGCAAAATAAATGGGGGAGAAAGATTAATCCTGTGGGGATTGGGCAGTACACAGCTTAAAACTTGTTATGTATATAGACTACTTACAAAGTTTAATTGCTTTCTCTACTCTATTTTCTTGCTTAAAACTTGCAATCAAACTTCAAATATACGTCTTTGTTGGTGAAATAGATCAGAAATCTAGGGTAAATTATGTCAATTACTTCTTGCTCTGCATCCTGTTCTATTCCACAAGTTTTTATTATTGTATTTTTACATCACTGTTATAATTACACACCAACAAATTTGATGTCTTGTTACACAAAAAAAAACTTCCTGTATACCAGTACAGCTGTCAAATAAATTTAGATTGGATGCCATATGATTAATTCCTTTCATTAACTAGAACATATTTGGGTGTTGTTGAAAGTTGAATTGGAATAGTAGTTTTCTTCTGTGGTATATTATACAATGATTACCCTATATCTCGCTCAAATAGGACAGGTTGATTTATGGCTTTTATTATTGGAGCGTAAAGAGTGGTTAGCCAGAATCATAAACCGCAGAGCCTTTGAATGATTATTATTTGCTATATTTGTTTTATTTGCTTTATGTTATCGGTGTCAATCCGAGAGATAGATTTCATTCTGTTGTATGTTCTCTTGTTTTAATGTGGCCCATTGGTAACTAAACAAACCTGTAATGTTATGATAATCAATACATCTAGAGCAAATAAAACATACACAACGACAAGGTGATTTATTAAAAATTTACCACATTTTGTTATGCTTTTATTCTTTAAGATACCGTATCTGTACTTTGTTTAAAGTCATGGCTGATAATAAATCAATATAAAATTGTTTTTTTTTTACATTTATGATCATTGTGAAGTGAATTTATATGTTTGTATTTTCTCTCTTAGACCCCAACATCATTGTATTTTATAGAAAAGAAGCATGTTTTTTCTCCCCAAAAATAAAATAATGAAAAAATTAAAAAATAGCTAAATTAATACCTTCAACAGATATCATGTACAGAATGCTGTATTCATATTTAGATGATAACTACTAACTTTGAGGTAACCATTTAATGTTTCTTTTCGTCAGTAAAACACAGTGTTACATCAAGGAGAAGCTCCTCGGTTACAAGTCACAGAATATTACTACAAAACTAAATGTCAAGTGACACAAGCAAATCATCTTTGATTGCTGTTTTCATGAATGGCAAAAAAGTCTAATTGTCTTGATTCAATCATTTTACAGCATTAAACTTACATGAATGAAGAACTCCTGTGAAATAGATCTTACTTACTTGTAAAAGTTTTCTTCCTTTATGGGAACTTTTTTATGTAAGTTTTCTAGAAGTAGCATGTAGTTGTTGTGTAAAAGCTCGGATGTCAAACCTACTCTAATGCATATGATGATACAGGTTATCAACCTCAATTTCAGTCCCAAGGTCATATCTTTATTATCAATAATACAAACAGTATGAACACTAGTTCTACCGTCATTGTCATCGTATACCCTTTGATGTAGCAGACCTACCGACAAAAACTTGTTAACCCTGCTTTTCACAGATTGCAGAGATTCCGAATCATTAACTGCATGTACTTTAACCCAATTTCATTCATGCAAGTCAACTTACAGGTGTATTTTCTACAGAGTTTTTCTTTTTCCTGGTAGTTATAGCTATACTACTTTGAATGTACAAGGCTAATAATATTCATGTATTACATAAAGAAATGCAGGCTATTTTGCCCTGAGTATATAGGAAAGTAGATTATAGAGGAAACAGAATGGCTCAGTGGTATAGAGCAGTGCATGGTTTTGTAACAGGAGGTCCCTGGTTCGAAACCAAGTCTATGTGCTTGTGCCCTTTGGTAATTCATTAATCCTCATTACCAAGTTCCTCAAAGAGGACTTAAAACTATTGTTCTCCTAGTTGCTTACTCACAAGCATACAGATGCTTTCTTAAAAATTGGGTTAAACTACCAACCAATATTTGATGGTTATCATAAAAAACACAGACCCTAATTCTTTTATGAGAATAAGAGTTATCTTGGATGTTCCCTTTTGTTGCAGTTTACTCACCAAAATCTCCAGTAGTCTTATCATTGTCATTTGATAAAGCTAATTGGTCTTTTTAAGTTATGTAAGTCTGATTACAATGATTCAAATACCAAGATTTTATTTTTTCTTGTCCTTGCCTGAACCTGAAAATTAGCCTATTAATCTTTGGCCCTTTGCTGTTACATGCACTTTGTGACTCAGACAGTAAATAAACATATGTATGTACATACGGTATGTTGTATAAAGTCAACAATGTTTGCTGACATAGCAGTACATGTCACATTAACTGAGATCTATTTAACTATTTTATTCAACTGATTGTTATCATACAATGGGTATTAATGTGCATACACCTGTAGGGCTTCTGGCCTCGGCAGCAATATGGGAAATAGGACATTCAATATGCAATCCGGCCTTAAGAAGGACCCTAAGGAAATTGAATTTTTAATTTTAAATACATGTGTGATAACAAATGTATGCTTATTGAAGAAAAAAAATCTTCCAGAAACTCAGGTAAAGGTGAAGGTAAATAATGCTTTGCTCCTTTCTCAACCTCATACATGTACATTTACTGCGATTTGATGCGAGTGTTATTGGATATATTACAGTCACATTACTCTTTAATACTCTGAAAGATAATCCCCAAAATGATGAGTCGCTAAATGGGAATTAGCATGGTCACGACTTCACTGTTTTGATAGCCGACAACGTGATCCTCTTGTATAGGGCATTAATTGTTCTCGGTGGGTTAACGACATGTTTTTATTATGTCAAAATATGGGTCATAATGACTGTGAAAATAGGTCAGCGTAATACCTGCCCTGTCTTCCTGGAGCTGTGACCCAATTAGTATTCTCTTCTTAATCTCTGGTTTCCTATCCGTCCGTCTGTCTCGGCCGGCCAGCCAGCATGGTGGTTCAGCCCTATAAACTTTCTCTCAGATTTATATGAATCCCTACACAATGACAAACTGATTATGAATGTAAGACTGTTGAGCTTACAATGGCTGAGAGGATGACACCATGAATTCATGAGGGGGTTATTTACCTCTCAAATTTGATGATTTTTTTTGAAAAAAAATATAAACAGTTAAAATCCCTCAAATTGCACAAAAAGGTAAATTAATCCATTGACTTTTTACAGGCGGTGCTGTTTTCAGGGTCACTGGGGTGAGAGGAGGGGGGGGGGGTATGGCCTTATATCATACATGTCCGTATTTATTTCAAGATGGCTCTGTCCATTTCCATATTGCAGGATTCCAGGTAAAAATATCATATGAAGCTAATACCCCAATCACACCATGCAATGACACCTTATGGAAAACAAAGTGATTAAAAGAAATCATATTACATACACTGTCAAATGAATAAGATTTGGTGGGTTTAGAGTTGTTTATTTTTTTATTAATTTTTTTCTTTCAAATTCTAGTTGGCAGTGTGGTAAAGTACAAGGAATCTTGGTTATTAATGAATTCTTAAGACCACCTACATGTATCTTCCTTAAACAAAAAAACAAATGCATTTTCATTGTAAAAATTACTAATTTGTATTAAAGGGGGTGTAGCATGATAAGACTACGTGTCTTTCCCATGCCACTCGGGTATAATACGACTACGGAGGATGCGACCGCAGTATTCACGTGCATGCAACATACAAAAAACCGAAGCGTATGGAGAACTTTGGTCTGTTAAAAACGCTAGCGCACGCGCACCGTACTCAAGTCCATTCGAATACGTGCAGTTGTCCTAAACCAGTATTTGCCATGCTACACCCCCTTTAAAGTGTAACTACATGTAGTGTAACCATGTCTTTTAGATTTATCCTGGAAATTCATACATTGTGTTCCTATAATATAGCATTTCTTAATATTGGATAAAATGAAATTCACACATACTACATACTGAAGGTCTACTCATTTAATGTAGAACCATACATCACAAGCGAATGCATCTAAAGGTGTTAAGAACATGGATATTTTTAGACACATGTTTGTCAGAAATATAGAAATCTACATGTACATCCTTCCTGGTCGGTTAAATTGTTCTAAAAATGTCCATAAAACTAACGTAGAGTATAAATTTATACACCTTGGATGATACCGGTATATATTCTGATCAATATTTGTTTCTAATTGGATATATATCAATATGCGTGTTTGCATAAATTGACTATGTATCTAAAATGGTTACGATATGCTTCAAGGTTGGCCATCTGTTATTTGATTGACAGCCCTCGATCCTTTTGAACCAATTACATGATGTACCATTCAATTGGTATTTGTCTGTAACCTATTTATAACAAAGGCTATGTAATGTCACATTATGCACAGCTTTTTGAACAACTAGAGCAGACAAAATAGAGTGAACTAGGGCAAGCATAACATATCATCCACAGAGTGCGATACAAATGGGCAATTGACACATTTAACAGTTCCCCTTCTATCCCTTCAAAACAATTTCAGTATCTTTTTTGTCAACATTCTAGTAAAGAGGGCAACAAAATCAATGAAATGAGACAAGGAGCTTGGAATGGAATGCTCCTTGTGTTGAGGGTTCTTACATGGGATGAGAGGAGGGAGAGAGGGAGGGTCTGATGGATTCTAACAGAAGATGCAGAAAAAAAAAAGAAGGTCTGCCAAAACAAGAGCCTTTTATCAATGTTCCAGATTCTAGAATAAGATTTGCAAACAAAGAGAAATGCCGAACCGTAAGAGAAGGAGATATGTTGCTCATACTGCGCAAGTCAGCCAAGAATGCGATTGCTGTTGAAAAACATACAAGACCCAGTTCAATTTGGCAACGGTAATGAAAATAAGAGCGGAGCCTGAAATTGGCGAGCGGCGGGCGGGGCCCCGGCTGGAAAGAGGTTAACAAGCGGCTCTCACACCGTCTCAAGCCTGATTTCACCAGGATGAATCGAAAGTGGGTCATGGAAAAATGCGACCCAGTTAATAATACAGACAGGCAAGCGCCCCGACCCAAATACGCCACTCCGCGACCCACATATCTCTGAGACAAGAACAGAACACGAAAGCATGTCTCCTCGGCTGCCTGCCTACAAGGAGGAGAGAGAGTAAACAAAAGAGGGTTGCTTCTACATTGTAAGGTGGTTTCAAATTCACTGGTATCCATATCACATGTGTCTTCTCTATGCAATCAACATCTTGGTGATAAATGCGAGTGTGGATGCAACCTATTTGAAGGGATCGCTTTCTCAATGCGTGCGCCGTCGATGATTGAACCACTTAGCATGCATCAAAAACAAAAACTTGATTGAAATCAGATCGCTGCTGCAAATTGCCTTTTTCATTACCTGATAACCTAAATTAATATTCCATGTAATACCATACTAAGAAAGCAAACAAGGTGTAGACTGCTCTCATTTGATTTGCATAATTCTTCCTCTTCATCAGTAACATGTTCTCATCTTATCTATTTCATCTAGAAGATATTATGAATATGGAAACATGGATATGGACAATACCATTTTATGAGATTCAATGAAAGCAATGAATATCATCTTCAAAACAATATTTCTTCTTCTGTTTTAGGATAAAATCTCAAATAAAGCATGAAATAAGGATCGTTGCGTAAATCCTAGCAATTTTTGTTATAGTTGATGAGGTTCATGTGGCATGCTCTTGCTGTATATATAGAGAAGAGTAAAGTGAGAGTTGTATTACTTCAGAGTAGAGCTCTTATTGGTGTAATGAGAGTGTAGTGAAGATCCTCGTCTGCTCTACTTCTCTCTTGATATCTCTTATCCTACATTTCTCTACCTCTTAAAGTTGAAGATGGTAGGAATGGAATACAATTAAGCCCTCCATGTTAGCCGAAAGCTTACAAACATTAATTCATCTCTACTCCCTTCTAAGGGCACCTTACATTTGCTCTGGTGACATTTTCTCCAGGTTTGCTTCTTAAAGTGTTAGGGTTAGGGTCATATAGGGTCATGTGCCTGCATGGTCTTAGCTCCAGGATTAGTGATATTATAAGAAACTGACTGTTGAACGAGTGCCACTGAAGTGTATCATACAATAATTCATATATGTACTGGTAGTCAGAAAAATCCCCACCCCCATGAAAAAAAAAATAACCTTATGATTTACAGGGATAATATTGCTCTGCCGATTTTGAGATTAATTAAATCTTTAAGCAAGATGGGAAAGGGGGGGGGGGGGGCGAGGGGTTACAAATATTCTTAAATTTAGAATTTAAAAGGAAATTGTGTTCTTTTACGTAAACACTATATATTCTATTTAAACAAATCTGCGACGGGTGTTGCCCCCGGACCCCCGTTTAATCTTCCTCCTTTTGGGGGAATTTCTCTGTCTCACCCCTGGGTTTACAATGGGCAATGGGAGGCCAGAATCTGCATCTCCCATGTTCAGAGAATTACACTGGGTGCCTGTGAAAAAGCATATCATAATTATATACCAGTAAAGTTTCACTAGTACATGTAGTCTATAAATGCCTCAATAGCTGTGTTTGAACCATGTATCTAGTAGTTCCATGGTTTAAACACCCTATTCCATGATCACAATATCAACTCTGCTTTTCACATGATCCTACACTCCTCCGAATGGACTGATTACCACTCCTAATTGGGGGTGTACTATTCGTCATTACGGCCCCAAAATATGGATCCCTCTCCTGTCTTTACAGTTTGCAATTCCACTTTGATTGACTCTTTTACGTAGAACTTAAAGACTCACCTCTTTATACCTGAATTATATTATAGAAAAAGTATTACTTTTCCTTATTTTATTGATAATATCTTTAGCATTAAATTAACATTTGACATTGACATTGTATGCATGTATGTTCCTTTAAGGGCGGATCTTATGGAAGGATCTCCCTCTCTTGATTAGAGAATTTTCACACACGTATTTCCAAAAGTGCAGACGGATAGATAGCCATGTGGAATTAAATACAGACTGAATTAAATAATCATGTGCAAAAGACAGATCTTCCAAGGTGAGAGGCAGACAAACATATGCTTGCAAATTTTTTGACTAAGATAGAGCAGAATATAAGTAGGGTGATTGAAGTTAGCATTTACAACATGAAATATTTGAAGACGTCAGAACGCAGATGATACTCGGAGAGATATGTATTCAACCCATCTACTTATATAGGTTAGGTAGATGGAAGGAGAATAGGATGTGTGTGTGTGTGTGGTCGTCTAGCTGTGGTTTAAGCTGACCTATTTTCTTGAAATGAATATCTTAGGTTCTTGATTTCCTTCATCTTAAATACAGCTCCTTGAAAAGAGAGGGGTCTTGTCTATTTCTGGTTATCTCCTCTGGAATCTTACCTGTCCCTTTAATGTAATTAGCAATATGTTGATCTGTCATCATTCTCTAGTATTTTTTTGTATTTGCATTTTTTCTTTCCCTGCTCTCTTTCTCTCCGTCATCTGTCTCTCCTTCTTCTTCTTCATCTTCTTTTTTTTCTTCTCTCTCTCTCTCTCTCTCTCTCTCTCTCTCTCTCTCTCCTTCAGTGTTCTTGTATCTTCTGTCTTTTCCAGTTTCTGTTTTCCATTGTGCATGTATGAATATATTTTTGTTTATCTCTGTCTCTTGTCTTTGTGTGGCTGTCTGTCTGCCTCTCTCTTTCATGTGGTTTCTCTGTATTTCTCTTTGTTTCTGCCCCCCTGACAGATCTCTCCTCATATTTTCTTCCCTGTTTCATCTTGTGTACCTATATACCTTTTTTCTTTTTCTTCTCTCTCTCTCTCTCTTTGTCTTTCTGTTTCTCTTTTGTTTGGTCTCTCTGTAGTTTTCTGTGTATCTGTGTCTACCCCCCCCTCCCTCTTTTGTAATACAAGTAATTGGATATATTTGGCTTCATATTGATATGAAAAAATGATGAAAAAATAATAGAAAGAAGTGGACACTGGAGGAAATTGATGTATTCTATGTTATACATGTCAAGTTTATGTTCTCCTTTTAAAATCCTTTCCTTTATTACTCATTTCCTGTAACTGTCTTTTAAACACAGATTGCCCTGATTGGAATTATAATAAAAGAAAATTAGAGCACCATTTGATTTCATGGACATGTTATCCAACGCATTCAATTAGTGTGTGTTTGTCTCGCTCTATTTCTTCCATTCTTTCCCCTGTTTTGTTTTTGAAAGAAGGGGATGTAATAGTGGTGTAGTTTGATTTCAACTTTGTTGCAATTCATAGATTGCCCCTGCCTCAGGTGCACAATGACTTTCCTCTCTCGATCTGCCAAAGAAAACAAAAGGAGAAACGCCACTAAAATTAAATTAGGAAAATTACGTGCAGACCACAAAATGGGTAAAAGTAGGCCAGACCTAAATAAGGTAGATTTGCTGCACGAAAGGGCAGAATTGCAATCTGGGAAGGGGAAAATACGTGAAATTAGAACATTCCATTTAACATGATTGAGTGATTTCTGATTGCTCATATGGTTGCCTGGTGAATGAAGATAAGGAGTGATTTAATAAGCGCTACTCAAAAATGGAGACATGATTTGGAGAAGGCTGGCCAGTTTTAGGGGTTCTCACGATGTCATTGTCATTTCTATTTCCATGAAAAGGGCTGTTCAACCTTAGAGTTACAGAAAGTAGCAATTGATTGAGCAGTGAATTATGAAGAGTGCTTGTCGTGAATATCCAATAAATATTACCCAACGTAAAACATGTTTAATGTATCTTAAGCTGTCATGTTGGATTCTACTTTTAACATTATTTTACACTGAGAATTTTATGACTGGTCTCTTGTGTAGTATTTTTTTTAAAATAGTTTTTATTTTAATCATGTATAAAGATATTTATTGCTTATAAATTTTGTAAAGATAAATATTGAGAGAAACTGTACATCTTGTATGAAGTTAAAGAGACAACATTAGCCTGGAAACTGAATTCACTTTAATATTCTCATCTACTTAAGGCAGGAACGTCATAGTTCCCATAAATATTAATAAAAAGGTGAACTTTTAAAGTACAAAATAGACTGGTAAATCTGTCTATTCGCTTAACAATATTGCTAAAACAAATACAGTTTTTATGCTTACTGTATATAGATTTATACAGATTCATTCCTATATAAAACAAAGAAGATAATGTACTATAATATGATATTAATAACATAAAAAGTCAAAGGTTGACATTACATGTATGTTATTCCTAAACTTAAACATGAAAGAAGAGGAAGAAACAATATTTGACACAAACTGATAGTAAAAAAAAAACATTGCATATTCACAAATAACCAGTAAAATGGTGACTTTTGTGACACAAGATATCAAGAATGATAGGGGTAAAACCTAACTACACAAATGATAACTCAATTATGAAAAAGGTAAGTTTTCAAAATTGTCTTCAAAGTTTGTGCCGTGTTCTGTTGTTCCCATTGGCAGTGGGTTTAGGTGTACCTTTTTAGATAATTTTTTTCTTTCTTTTTGTTAACCATCTTTCTTTCTTTTTTATTTTCTAGATTTTGATAAAGACATGAACATCCTATGTCAGGTATGCGGAGACAAGGCATCAGGCTTTCACTATGGAGTACATTCATGCGAAGGTTGCAAGGTAAATAAGATTGTTTATTCTTAAATCATACCTTTAATGTGGCTGTGAGTAATTACATCAAAAAGATTTGTTTATCCACATCCACATTTGCATATCGGTATATCTTTGTGCAATTGTTGAAGAATACGAACAGTGGAATTCTATTTAATGCACCAGTTTTTGTATTCCAATTTTAATGAAAACAAATTGGGCAAGGACTTTTCAACCTTTTTTGTCTCATGTTAATTGTGCAATTTCATCCCTATGATTATTTTTCTGGTAGGGCTCTTGAGATTGATCTGTATTGTATCCCAATGATGTAGACCTTGCTATTAGAATATGTCAGATAACCTATCTTGTATTATAATAGAGAAACAAGCCTGATATTGTAACAACTAAGATCGGTTAACAAATCAGGAGCAAGAAATGGATATGACATCATATTCTGTGCTGAGTTTTTTTTATGAAACAAGAATTGGGGCATGAAAACAAAATTATTACTGATTAACCAGGTTTCTTAGCTTTCATTGTTTACCCAGGAAATAAAAACTGGGTCAACGGCCCACTTTTTTTTAATCGCAAGAATGTTTCCTCTCCACGCCATCGCTTGGCTCTTAACCCCGCCCCCTTGATACAATCTGCCCCGCCCCCCCTCGGCGTTGGTGGCGTCCGTCCAACGAGACTATCATCCCATCTGATTGTACTTTAATCATACTTCTACTATATCCCGCATCCTGTATGCTTTATATTGTATTGTGTTGACTATAACAGATGGTTAGCAACCAGTAGCCCAAAGAACTGCAATGTGTTTCCATGTTTAATAACAAACTCATGCAACCAATCAAGCTTTGTTTTGTGATCTGGCTTTGTAGTCAAAGCCGATTAAAAAATCATAATTCTTTGTTTGAAGATGTCCTCCAAGATAAAGAAGGAAAAGCTTCCAAATTTTATCTAGGTTTTTATCTAGGTTTTTAACTGTAAACGTGAAAACTGAAATAATCTGAACCAGGGTTGGAGGCACCAGAAACAGAATGAAAAATTCACTTTGTGAGATGCTTCCTTTAGCTAAATGTAAACAGGCATTACATAGATGTCTATCAGCAATTCAGGCATTAGGAAAACTCTCTAGTATATATCTTAAAGTGTGTACTTCAGATCAAATGTTTGATTAATCTACATGAAAAATTTGTTCTGAGAAATAGATAATGCATAAGGTTGGTTTGATATTGACTGATATTCCAGCTCTTCTGAAAAATGTAGCAAAAGGGATTAAGCTTGATGAAATACTATTTCCTGAATGCATAAAGCCTGCTATCTAAATCAAAACACCATTCCTGATTATAAATATTAATCTTTTCCCTCTACCACATCCATGTTCTATAAAAAATGAGCCTTCTTTGTTATACATGAATAGCACAAAGCTATGATACAAAACAAGATTTGGGTAAATTTGATAGTTTCCCATGTTTATTGTGTGCTTTAACCAAAAAGAAGAAAAAAAACTTTTATTAATGCAGGATAATTAAAAATACAAGTAGGGAATTCATATCATTTGTATTGTTAACAGAATTATTGAAAAACAACAAAATGGGACAACTCACCTGAAAGTAAACACTGTTTCAGAAGGTTTGTTGTGCTCTTATAATCTCTTCTTATAGAAATGAGACTGAGTTTATGAGTTAAATATTTTTGCCTTTATGTCAAGATTGCCTTTATCCTTGCTTTATGATTTTTTTCTTTCCTTATGATCCTATAACTTCTTGGTTTTTAATCCAATAGCACTGTAAGTTCAATAACCTGCATATTTTACGCTCATTCACACCAAGTAAACAAGGATACTGTGAATATATTCCCTCTTTATTTTTTCCCAATCATTTCTTTCTTTGTTATTGTTGTGGATAGTCGGATACTTTAGTATAATGCTAAAAAATACATCAACAAAACATATGTTATGCTTACTTCAGTGTAGTATAGAAGAAGCATGTGTGTCAAAAATAATCAGGTGTGCTCTTCATGTGTGTATATATATTATGCAGAGGAGATACATGAATTTGAAATTCTAATTTGTTTGTAATATGTCTTTTTCAAACAGGGTTGCTTTCTCAGTATTAAAACTTTTTTTTCTTCTGAGAGGCCCTGTACAAATTGTAAAGACTACAAATAAAATATATAGGTAGTAGTTGTCACAAAAATATTAACACATAAAGTAATGATTCTGGCTTTCCTAGCTTGAAGTATGATTCTTGAAGAAAGAACTTTAAAGTTATCACTTCATCAAGACACTGGCTTCTTGTCCCTGCATAGTGCTCGTTATCATAGCATTCTAATTTACATGTATAAATAACCCATTGGGGACTCTTTTATTGTTCTCTACTTGCCCTTAATTGACACTGGTGACATTAAAGTAACTTCACTTGAAAGTTAATGGCAGTAGATCATGTCAAGTGCATGGTATTAAGGGTATTTCACGGCTACTTAACATCTATTGATTATTTTATTGACACAGTTTTCTCATGCACGCACATATTTCCCATGACAATTGATTTTGTAGGCCAAGCAATGTGTCACTCATTCACAAAGCATTAAAGATGATCTTCTGAACTATCTACTACTGTACGTCAGTGCTAGTACGTGCTACAAGTAGCATAATTGTGGAAATATTCTGTAAACCTATATAAAACAGGTTAGGAAATGAATGGACAATTGGACATAAAATCATTTGGGTAAACTGGGTTTCACAAATAGTTAAGGTCTCTTCCTATCATGCAAGACATGCATATCATGATGAACAATTTGTCTTTTATTATCCCATTATCAGATATTGGGTATAAGAAGTAACTAAATACAATTGAATTTCTAAAAGCACATCTGCAAAGAGGTCAAAATTGTTTATATGGGGGAAGATGATCCATTTTCTTGGGTTAAGAATAAGAAATGATATGATTGGCTCCTATTTATTCCTTCACCGTCATCTGTTCCATCTCTCCAAGGAGATCTCCCTGATCTCTCTATATGTTCAGAGAACAACGTACTGCCCAACTGCCAACTAGATCCATGTGACATCCTACAATCATTCAGCTACACATTGATATAGATATCATCATTTATTCTACCACCCTACCACGTTTAGCAATCCATTGTTTCCACCTATCATTCTAACTACCACCAAACAATATCCAGCTACAACTTCCCTTTCTATCACCGTTCACTCTACCACTCTTCTACCCTAGTTACCTTGTATACCACCTGATAATATTCAGCTCAGTTACTCATTAATCTTACCTCCATTTTTACCAACAAATATCGCTTTTCCTACAGCATTTAATCCAGTAACTCTTCATTAACGTAGCAACTCTTCTACCACCATACCACATGTACATGTTGGTAATCATTTACCCCCTTTCCATACTGCTCTCACTGCCATTACCATATTCAGGCCCAAAATGATTCTCTCTTCACTATTTCCCCTACCACTCCACCAAATTGGAACCATCTCCTCTACTCCCCTAGGACCCAACCCATCCTCCTACCTACTACCACATAATCCCTTCCGCTATTATCTCTACCACAATATTCAGCTGTAAATTTGCCCTCCTTGCACCATTTAATCCCTACCACTCTACCTGCCATAATGTGGTAATAATAAACCCCTCCTTCCATTCTCACTACCACTTTATTAAGCTACAAAAGTACCTTTCCCTCACCAGTCATTCTACAAAGTTTAGCCGCCTCTCTACCACCCGTCTCTCTACCACCCATACCACAATCAGCTAGTCATGTCCATGTTCATCACCATTTTCCGTACCACCCTATCCCGCTCTGCCACCCATCTATCCCTCCTCTATATCATTCTTGTTAGCATTGTATTTGGCTACCAAAGTACGTTCCCCTTAATATCACTACCTCTCTACCAAATTGAGCAACTTTTCTACCACCCTAGCCACATTCCACCATCCATCTCCCTCCTCACCACCATTCTCCATCTCCACAATCACCATTCTCTCGCTACCACAACCTTTCCTAGTTTGACCCCAGCTGGCAAGCTGTGCACCATGCCAAGAATTGAGAGCCATGATCAACATACTTGCGTGACATACTTGACCCAGGAGAGTTAAACTCCTTGCATGAGGGCATCAACGACGCAACATGAACGATGCAACATGAACGATGCAAGAAAGGAAGAAGAAGAAAGAAAAAAGTCCATGTGCTGGTTTCATCCATCGCTAGCCACAGATCCCCTCTTTAAAAAAAAAAAAGAGAGTAGAAGGAAATAATATCTAGGTTACTATTATCGGAAATGATTTGAATGTCAGATCTTTTTTGGAAAATAAAACTGGGATATCTAGGTCATGAACTAGTTCAGTGACAACATGCCATGTTATCTTTTTTTTTTCTCTCTCATTCATTCTTCTTTTCCCCCCATCTCTTGACTCCTCCAGTAAACTGGAGTTGGTAGTCATTGAATGCTTGAGTGCCATTCTTGAATGGACTAAATTGAAAGTGCTTAATAGCCACAATTTTTGCTCCATTTTTTCTGTGAGATGGAATTGAATAATCACGTAATGTTTTGTCCCTGCTCTATTTTTCAAATTGGTTGTATTATCCACTTAGTAATGCCTTGCGATCAACCTCTGTTTCTATGGGAGAGGAAAATGAGTGTGGTCATGCGATTCAGTTTATAACATGCTTTCTTTAAAGAAACATGCCCTATTTTTGTCATCTCTCTTTTGATATATAAACCATATCTAGAGTAGTCTGACATTTTCTGATGCATTTGTGGTTTTAATAGCCTTATTTTTTATTCAATCTCTTTATCTAAATAGGACTTTTAACCTATATAAATTTACATGTACAAGGCACATTAACTTTTGGTGTCAAGTGATTGTGATGTACCATGCTCTTTGTCATCACAATGACAAAGAGCTATTTTGCGGCTTTTTATATATTTCCTGCAGTCTTTTGTTAATAGATTGTAGCATTAAAAAGTCAAAGTAATATCTTCCGAAGTTCATTAAAAAAATTGTTACTCTTAATTCTTGCAAGAAAATGTCATTTACACCTCTATAGAAGTAAAACAAATTGTGTGCATGTATATGCCTTCAACTTTTAAAACTCTGGTTAATAGATTGTAGCATTAAAAGTCAGAGTAAAATCTTCTGAAGTTCATTAAAAAAAAAATGTTCATCCTATTAATCTTATAAGACAATGTCATTTAGACCTCTAGAAGTAAAACAAATTGTGTACATGTATAGCCCTTCAACTAAACTCTGTCTCTGGTGTCATGTTTTTTATTTTCGTTGCTAGACTTTGGTGTAAATACAGATCAGTGCAGACTGTAGTATTACTATTTCTCTTTGTTTTAATAATAATATTCCGCTTTTATATAGCGCTTACTACATCTACGATGTCTCTAAGCGTTTTACAGATATACTATTACCCCGATTATAGCTTTATTGTCTGTTTCAGTGATAAGTGCAGATTCTGAATATATCCATAACAGTACAGTTTCCTGGGTGCTCATTAACCTAGCTGTCTCTGGTGTAACTACCCATCTCTGTCTCTCTAAGAAGACAACTGGTAACACCAGCCTCTAGATTTGGTGTTAACAGTTCTGTTCTAAGAATGCAAATTAGTGTAGACTCTGGTGTAACTTAATCCATCTTCAAACTTTGGTGTTAACAACATCATTCTCAGATATAGCAAATGAGTGTAGACACTGGTGTAGCTTTTTTCTTATTATCTCTGTTTTTCTAGAATTTGGTTTGAGTATTAGCATTTTCAGAATGCATGAGCAAATTACTCTAGTGTAACTATCCATCTATAACTGTTCCTCTCTGTTTCTAGACTTTGGTGTCAACAATAACGTTCTCAGAATGCAAATGAGTGTAGACTCGGGTGTATAACTAATCATGTTTCTGGAATGCAAATGAGTGTAGATTTGAGCAAGCTGGGACGTCATCATGCTCCCCTGCTCATTTAGGTTAATGGTTCTATGAATGTTTGAAATGAGCTCACGTGAACTAGTTCATCTAGCTGCAGCAGCGGTGGTCGCTCGGTCTACGGAGTCGCCAGTGTTACAATAAACCGCAGTAGGATTGATAGATGGGCTGTGGGTAAAGGCTATGTGTAAAAGGAGTGCATCCATTGTCTCAGATAAATGTAGAGCAGAGATACCCAGAGAGAAAGAGAGATGAGAGAGCAAGAGAGATGAGAAAGATCGAGCAAACTACTTACGGTTAATCTGTTGAAAGCTCAAATAGGATGATTGATATTCAGTCAATTCAGTGAAAGTGTTTGATATTCAAAACAGATACGGTCTTTTAGAATTACAATGTTTGACAGATTATTATGTTGTGTTTTTTTTCTGAGATACCACGCAGCAATTAGCAAAGATAAAATATATAGAAACCAGAAATCCAATTTATGTGATATAATTGTAAATGATAGGTGACCAACAGATTGATTCAAGAAATGGTAAATGAAATAATGGTTTGAACTTTTGAGTGCGTAGACAGAAAATGTATGAAATAGGTAATACTACCTCTAAATTATGAATTGTATTCATATTCAATGCTCTTTAAGTTTTAGTTAAGTTTTGTATTCTTTGACTTTGCATGTTCTTTTTTATGAAAGTTAAGCAGAAACTGTCATGAACAAATAGGTTAATTAAAGAATTTAATTCTACTTGGATATTCTACTTGGATAATACTTATGATGATCAAATAGCAGAGGAGCTTCAAACTTCACGTTTTATTCCATTGCAGAATATAATTGATGTTTTATTCATTTTTTGACAGGAAATCATTTATTGGTAGTAAGAACTATGATTGCAAGAAGCAATTATCAGTGTTTTTATGTTTCATTCAAGGAAGTTGGAAGTTATTCATGCTAAATACTATTATCATCTTCTGAAACCAAAAGGTCAATAAAGCGCTAATTAAGTCTGAATTTGTGCTATGAAAATCTTAAATCAACATACTTAAAGGAAGCATTTGAATAGTCCTTTGTTACAACTTCAATTCACATTTTAATAAACATATTTTTAACGATATTACATATATGTAACATCTCCCATTAAAACAAATTCAACTGTAACCCTGACGCCTCATCTTTGACAAAATAGATTCAAGAGCAATTGTTGCTGAAGCTTACATTGTATGTGAACAGCAAATAATATGAACGTACAGGTGTAGATAGAGTTCAGTTTTATATAGGAGGATAAAAGTGAACAAAATAAAATCTACACTCTTCATGAAATTCATGATTGGATGGTAATGTACAATAGACAGGTGTTCTTCTATATTGCCTAGCTTAGCCTTGATATGAAATTATTATGAAGTATACATTGATATTCTTGAGAGGCACTGCTAGATGTCTTGAAAGAGGGAATTAATTAGTCTAAATTTGCTGAAAGAAAGTTTGGAATGAGGGAGACCGGGTCATGTTCCCCTGTAGGGATTGGATGCCCCTGTAAATCATGCAAAAGAGCTGGATTCTCAAACAAAAGCCAGTCAACTATTGCTAATTCCTTGAAACTTATCAGGCCATTAGAAAGAGTAAGCCACATGTAAGTCATTTTTCATCACCAAAACCCCACACCACACTGTTAAAGAGATTATAAAATGATATTTCTCTTTGACCTTTCATTTATAATATTCACTGGAATAGTCATCACTTTGAATCTTCTGTGACTTTTTTTCCAATTGGTCATATAGATTCTAGGAATATATGATCTAAGATTAATTGATGAATTTTCTGCCCAACAGATACATTAGGGTTTGTGATATAAATAATATAAGATTTTCTTTTCATGCTCAATACAATGAAATGATTCTCAGAAGTTTCTCCAGTATGTTTTTAAAGTACTGTAGCATGTTATGAAAATCTTTAGGTTTGAATTAAATGTGTTCACCTTGTTTCATCGTTGACTTTAGAGTGTGTTTATTATGTGTAATTATGTAGGCTTATTGGCCCAAAGTTGTGCCATTTATTATTTTGATTATTAGGATTAGGAGTCTTTATGAGGGAATGAGAATCATTGGAGGAGAGTTGAGAGTTCACTGAAATGATGGCCAATGAGCATTCACCTACCGAAACTTGTTACAAAACAAATTGAAAATGGCTTATCAGTGGAAAAATTAAAAGAATTACACAAGAGTAAGGTCTGGTCAATATTAATTTCAGGTTTTTATTATTATTTAAACTTAAAGTACATGTACAATGTACTTGCTTTACAACTTGCATACAACATATTTAGAGCATACATGTGATTGCATGCAGTAGGTTTACTACATAAGAGAGGTGAAGCAATGGTCAAGCCAGCTAGACCAGGTAGATTGACCACTACTTCACCTTGACCCAATGATTGAGCTAAGAATAGCATACTAACCTAGAAGATATGTCCACTAGACTTCCAGACAACACATGATACTTAGTCTTTACAATCAGACAGTTTAAAAACATTTCAACATTCTGTCAGAAATGTAATATCTGGACAAAAAGAAGGTTGATTGTTGTTTGATCTACAACAAGTTCAGCTACTACTATACCCAATCAGTCTATTCCCATATGGTCTGCACCCAGCCCATCTAGTATCCACATGGCCTAATTAATCATGTTGTCTACTTATCATTTTGGTCTTATAAATGACCTTTTAGGCTAATAGTCATTTGGTCCAATTTCCATTTGGTATAACCTCCAATAAATCTACTACCCAATTGGTCTATTGAATTTATAAGCCTTCATAATCTTATTACGAAGTTTGAAGATATAATGATTTATTCCAATTTTTGCCTGTTTTAGTGAAATTTGTTGAATTAGACAATAACAGTCATGTCAGCTTCATTGCAAATCTGAAACTCAACACTCTGCATGTCTGTTTCCCATAATGAGTGATACAGCAGCTCACAATCCAAATGATAGGACCATACACTGTGCCCCTTCTTTCTTTCTGTCCAGCCTTGACCCAACACACAGCTGGTCAGTTTGGATGGAAGCTCTTTCACCCATGTTTAAAAGAAAGAAAGTGGTAGAAAAACACTCCTTTTAATTTATATGGAGGATTTAATTAACCTTGACCCATGGTTTTTATTTCATCAAAAAATATGTTTGATTTTGTTCCATCTTTTAATTCACTTTCATATCCTTATCATGTATATGGCAGTACGTTAGCTAGTCCTCCTTTAAACACGTTAAAAATTACATCTGTGATGAGTTTATTGAAGAGGGCTGGCTATTGGGGGGCTGATTGAGAGTAAGGCAAGCTAAACATGTCGAATGTATACTGAAAGCTTACAATCCCGTTTTAATTTCCTGATTAGAACATCCTTGACCCAAAGACTAGCTGTGGTCAGTAGGTCATAGGGGGACAAGCTGACCAGTGAGTGACCACAGTAACAACACAATATCTTGTACCTCATTCATGTCCTCTCATGCAGGTTGTTTTGTAATTATCTCTACTATTACTCTGTTATTTCAACCACTATTCATTCTTTACTGACTCCAGGAGGTCACTTTTCTCACAAAATACATCTCTGAGAAATTGAGAAAGTGGAGGTCATCTTTACAAAGCGCTTCCTACTTTTGTAATTCAACCATGCGGCTCATACTCACTCATATTTTACATGAACTCTGGGATTTCAATTTCTTTGTTCCGCTTTCGCTGTGGTTTATACAAGGAATTCTTTAAAATAACAATCCTACCTGTACAAGGTCTTAACAATCATTTCCTTCCCTTTTCAAAAATACTTTTGGGTTTCAGATATTATCTTTCATAGATGTGAAAATGGTATTATACTCCATTCTGTGATCGATATTCCTTGCTGCAAGACTGCAACCAAATTATTTTGACCTTGTTCAAGGGAAATGTGCAAGAATATAGGCTTCTTGTGCTCGTGAAGAAAAAAAAACTTGTCAAAAGAATTTTTTAGCCGTTATTAGTTTTAGTTTTGCTGCACTCCTGCTCATTACATTTGATTATTTTCTAAAATATAAAGTAATGCATAGCTTAAGAGATGAGAAAGAAGGATTCCTGTTTTTTAACCAAATACCAAATATCAACGGTATATATTTCCTTCTTACATGTATAAAACAACCATTGTAATCTTAAGTTTGAATGCTATGTAATAGAACAATAACCATTATGTTAAACTTTATCTGCCCTGCTTGCTTGTTTCTGTTTTAATAAAATAACAAGAATACATTACTGCTTTAGTACCGTAATTCTCATAAGTATCAATTATGAATTTCTACAATGTTTCTTTTTTGTCAGACTGAACAGTACATCTGACCTACCAACCTCTGCCCTAATGGAGAGAAGTGCATGGGACATAGAGAGAGAGAGAGATATGGAGAGAGAGAGAGAGAGAATGAATAGAATGATAAAAAATGATGAAGAAAAAATTGGTCATAAAATTCACTGTTCGTAATATCTGTCTTACAATATTGCTTTTGCTGGCCTTTGCATCACAACCTAATCTACCGACTCTGCCCTTATGGAGAAAAGTGTGTGATTCAGAGGAAGCAAAGAAGGATAACCTTGGCAACTAAAAATAATATTGAAGATGCTACTAAATGGTAATAATCACTCTCCATCCTTCTTTACAAGATTTCTTTTGCTGGACTATGCATCACAATCTGACCTACGGACCCTGCCTTAATGGAGAGAAGTGTGTGATACAGACTTCAGAGAGAGAGAGAGAGAGAATAGAATGATGATAATGACAAAAACTAACAATATTGGAAGATGATAATGGTGATAATCACTCTGCATCCTTCTTCTTTACAGGGTTTCTTCCGTAGGACCGTACAGCACAACCTAACCTACCGACCCTGTCCGAATGGAGGAAAGTGTGTGATACAGAGGAAGAATAGGAACCAATGTCAATCATGTAGACTCAGGAAGTGCATTCTTATGGGCATGTCCAAAAATGGTATGTAACAGTATTGCATGTCTTTACTATTCTTATAGTAGAAATTAGTACCAGTTGTTCAAAACAGACCTTCCTTTTTTCATTTATGAAGATTTAGTGAGGAGACTATTTAAGATTATTTATATTCCATTAGCTGTATTTGGGATGTAAGTCAGTTCTCACATTGTAAAAGCATACTGTTACTGATCAATTTCTGCAAAATTTGCTACAAGTCCATTTATCTAGCTTTTGTTTAAGTGCAATGAATGGTAGTATTACTTTACAAATATATTCCCATATTGTATTGATTTTGTAGATATTTAAGTTTTTGTGAGATTTTCACAGACCCAGTAACAACTCTTATGATTATAATCTAATGGTTTTATTGTCTGTTGCACAGTACAATATCCCTTACTCACTAATGCTACAGTCACACGGCCATGTTACGGACCTGCGGATGCTTACGTATATTTCATCCGCAGCAAAATTTTGAGATTTTCAAAATTCCGCTGCGGATCTGCGTATGTCTGCGGATCCTGCGGATTGAATTACGGATGGATACGGATGCTTACGGATGATACGGATCCTTGCGGATGCTTACGGACTTTTATCCGTAAGCATCCGCAGCTACCGTAAGTGGCCGTGTGACTGTGCCATTACGTGAATTTTGTTTTATTCCAGCTGTTCGTTTTGGAAGGATGTCCAAACGCGAGAAGATGAAACTGACTCAGGTGATGAAGGAGATAGCGAACAAGAGCAATGATGTCACTGTCAGGGATGATAAACCTCTTGACCTCAGCCGACCTCCGAGCCAAGAAGCTATGGTTGCTAGCGAGGATGGGCCCCTAGCAACCACAGAGTCTCAGCAGTGTGCAATATCAGACGTTGTAGAACGAGATGTAAAGGACAGCTTGGAGGATATGAAAGATGTGGGGAGGGAGCCCAGTAAAAGTAATGACAGAGTGCAGTGTAAACCTGATTGGTCAGCATCTAAGACGAGCATAAAGGATGTCGCAGAAGTGAAACACAATGGTAGATGGGGTGAGTGCAATGGAAGGAATGGTTCTAGTTTTGGGAAGGGTGTGCAAGACATTCATATTAATGAGAAAAAGACAAGCATCCAGGACTTGCTTCTGACCCAGTACTGTAGCGGTCAAATGAATGGCTACATCCCAAACAATGGACTTAATGGCATGCAGGGTGGTGTCCAGCGAAGCATCAAGGTTGAAAGAGACATTCAAAATGAATGCCATGGTTACCCAGCACATCATCCTCATCTTAATGAAAGGATTGCATCAGTTATCAAGAAGGAAGATCAAACTCCTACTTATCATGACTTTGATCACATGGCATCAGACAAGAAGCAGTATCTCTTGCCTCGACGTAAGCAGATTGCACGCTTACATCAGGATGAAGAAGTCAGAAGAAACCACCAGAATCTTAGCAACGGTTACCACGGGAACCCATATCCAAACCCACACTTTCATCAGATGCCAGAGAAGTTACAGAATATGAATCTTGGGAGTATTAAATCTCCACCCATGAATGGACTGTATGACAATGGTGTTCATCACAGCTTTGAAGCCAGGTTAAGCAACACCAAGCCGCACTTAGACCTGAAGAATGGCTACAACCATTCCAAGGTACAGAACTCTGTAGTCAATCCATATCAGAATGGAAGGATACCCAACGGCTGCACCACGGATAACACAAGACTGTCCTACCACCCTGAGGCCACTCACAGGAATAGACTAAGAGCTCCTAGACTCCTCGGCGGAGGGCATAATCCTCACATGCTTCATGTCCTACAAGGTATGGGTCTGGTAGATTCCTTGAGCAAGGCCTACTGTACAGAGATTGATGCTCAGTTCTCAAGTCTAGAAGAGATCCTTAGAGTGGCTATCAAGAAGCATCTACGCAGTGAACAGCATCTACATGCAGCTGATGGCAAAGAGGTAAGTAAGAGAAGAAGAACTGATGCCATAAGCAAAGCTGTATCATCTCATGAGCCAGCTAAAAGAATGTGAACTCATATCCTCTAACATTAAGTTAACATCAACTGGACTTTCAGCAGAGGATATATCTTTTGCACACTGTTTAGGAGGCATGGAAAAATCTTTGGTTTTCAGATTCTCCCTTTTTTGTGTGCTATACAGTTTTACTTTTTTTTTCTGGACATGGAAGGTTGTTTTCTTTGAAACAGGTTGAAATTTTCTCTGCTGTAGTCCAATGCACTATTTAAGATTTGCTTTTCTATCACTCTCCCTGTTTCCAAAGATTAACCATGAAACATAATTACAATTAGAAGAAAGAGAATTTCATTTATCATTCAAATTTACTCTATTTGTACAAATAATTGTTTGTATGCCTTCATTAAAATCATATGCTAGGAATGCTTTTACAAACGTTGCACAAAATGTATGTGGGCATGAATCTAATGATCTGGGTAAATAAACCTGTATATAACAAAATCAGGGTATACTGTAGTATTATGTGCTATATAAATCACAACTGATTGTTATTTTGATTTGATTGTCCTAAATACTGATTTTGCTCCCTTGATTACCAGACGCACGGTTCCACTGGTTTATGCGGACTACCCTTGGAGTTATCGGTAGGAGACAAAGAGGACGCATTCTGTGATCGGTTTGCTCCTATCATCAGTCGAATTGTGAGCTTTGCCAAAGCTACAGAAGGCTTTGAAGAAATCCCGCATGAAGACCAGGTAAAGTGGACGGCTCACAGAGATCAGGGAAATCAGGAAAAACATGGAAAAGGAGAAGTCAGGGGGATTTTAGAAAAATTCACTCAAATAAAAAATAAGGACTTTCATTGGCTTATAAAAAAACAAAAGGAATTAAAGATCTTATCTTGTTTTTAGTAAACAGAGATTATCCACTGGATGAAGACTTTCAAACTGGAAACAGGTATAAATAATGATCCTTGAATTTTGAAATCGTATCAGGAATAAATCAGGGATGAAAGAAGACAAATTTGTTTTCACGATATGCTGAAAAGCCTGAACAAGATGAATTATTTCTGTAATATTTAGCTTATGTGGTGCATTATGTGCTTCTATTTATGTGCCCTTGTGAAATGTAATCTCAGTTTATACTATTCAAAAAGATAATAACCCAGGATGAAAGTAAAATATGTTTGTGTGTTCATATGTGTTAAAATATGTTCATATATTGTATTTAATTTCATGTGAAATGCTTTCCCTCTATTTCATTGTCTTATCAAACTATCTTGTTACATTTTCTATTTAGTTGACACTGTTAAAAGCAGGCTGTTTTGAAGTGCTGCTCCTACAACTGAGTCAAATCCTGGACCCAGAGAGTGACTTCATTGTGTTCACCAATGGAGAGAAGTTTCACAGAGGTCTTCTCCAAAAATCAGGTGGGTATTTAAATCTTCTATATTGTAACATGGTGTTAGAGGGACCCCAGTATGCTTGGTTGTATCCATCTTGGTGACTTCACCTGGTATGTCATCTATCATAAGGACTGCAACGTCTGTCTTTATGACTGATATAAAGAAAACTAAAAACTTTTCTATTAAAGCCCGGCTGTACTAGTTTGGCCAGAGGGGATAAGACCTCCCTGCAAGGTCACTGACAGGTGGTTATCTCATTAAATCAGCTCTCAATTGACATAAGAAAAAGGGGATCATGGGGGACCAACAGGTACCGATTAGGCATTGTTTGCTATATAGAGGGCGCAAGTAGCTATAAGCGTAAAGTGTCTTTACCAGTTGGTTGCAACGTAACCGACCAAAGCGTTTACAGTATTATTCTTAGTCCTGTTACTGGATTTAGTTATGATTCTGTACACTTTCCACTCTAATGGGAAGCATTCCAGTCTAATGGGAAGCATTCCAGTCAATGGTCGCCTACATGCTCACCCAGTCACATTGACTAGTGATCAAACCATTGCATTCAGACAGCTCTACAGGTCCTATGCAGATTTACTGTATCATTCAATAACTTGTAGCATTTCACCACCCTGAATAACATCTGAGAAATATATGAATCTCGAATTAGAATATTACACCTGGAAAAAAAAAGTTGGCAGTAAACATGGGCTACGATTAAGTCCTGAGCCCCGCCGTACAAAGAGTTGATATCAATCACAACTTATTTGCGATTGATATCAATCGCAACTATGTACATAAGAGATAGGAGACTGCAAACTTGCGATTGATTGGAGGACTTGCACTCGATTTGGATCAATTGCAACTCTTTGTAAGACGCTGCCCTGAACTGTAGTTCTATAATATTTGTATTTTAGGATCTAGCTGTATTATGTCTTTGTGACTATGATTCATGAAATCGTATTTCATTTGTTTGATCTGTCATTTATTCACTTTGATCCTGCTTTATTCCTATGCAGATGTTGGAGATTTAGTTCTTGCATTGTCCAAGATAGCCTCACAACTCAACCAGCTTAACCTATCTCTGCCAGAGAGGGCGCTGTTACAAGCATCTATATTAGTAGCATCAGGTCAGTTGCTTTGTTAGAATCTTAAAGGGATAGTTGAGTTCTGTTTTCAGACCGCAAATGCCATCAAAGTGCATGGTTATTGCTCTTATTCTTATCTATGACATTTATAGTGCCCTTTTAGAACCTAAAATTGCTATGAAGGTAATTTTAGACCCCAAAATGTGTGAAATTTAGCCAATACGATCATACCAATTCCACTTTAAAAAAAACAAGGTTACTGTTAATTAATATAAAATGGTTAATGTTAATTAATCAAGAGATGGCTGATTGTGGGTAATATAAGCAACACGAAAATGCCAACAAAGAAGTCAACATCGGCATTGGCTGAAATACGACGTAAAAGGTGTAAATTTTTTTTTATTCAACAGTTTTCAACGGTTTTTTCAAATTTTTCAAAATATCTAATATTTGTGGTGGTACCAAGTTTTAGAAATCGTTATATTTCAGCCGTTTCTGAACCGATTTTGATCAAACAAAGATGATTATGTTCTTTCAAATTTGACCCTCAGTTTTTCATTATCTCACCAAAAAATATTTTGTGTAGCGCCCTCTGCAACAGAACTCAACTCTCCCTTTAATGGCTGGACAAAAGACTTTTCTTCATTTACAAAAAAAATTGTTGACTTGTGATTCTGTGTAATTCTATTGTATTATCATTTATGAAGAGGAAAGGGTTTGGGAAGGGGGAATCCCTTTTTCCTCTTTGCTTATCAGAAAGATTTTAGCTAACATGTTGACAAAGCTCATTTGCTTGCCTGTGTTATTCATAATGTTGTAATTGCATAGCTTTGACTTGGTCTGTATCCTCACAGGTTCAAACCAGAAGCTTAAATTGTGGTGTCCTCCTAACGTCGTCAAAACATACACATTTATTTACACTCTTTTTTCCCCTGTTAGATAGACACTCTGAAATACAATTCATATTAAAGCGTATTTTACCCAACCTGTTAAGTCTTTATGCGTTTATAAATTCCTCTTTTCAAGTGATGCAATTCAGAAAGAATTTTAAACTAAACCTGAATTCCACATAACCCCTTGTTTGTATTATCTCTTTTTGCTTACATGTAGATCGGAAAGGTATCCAGAGCGTGGATGAGGTACGCAGCCTCCAGACACACCTTCTGGGTGTCCTGGAGAAGTTCCTCTATGCTACACATGCTCCTGATGCTCTGGTGTTCCACAAGTGTCTACAGGTAGTCCTAGACCTAAGGGTTCTTAACCTGAAGTACTCAGAGAAGCTCCTGGCTCACCAAAAGGACTAGCCTAGTCATGTTCCTGGCCAACCATATAGATTTGACTGGTCTTGGCCCATCAGATAGAATACACTAGTCTTGAACCTGGCCCACCAGATAGACTTGACTGGTCTTGTACATGGCCCATCAGATAGACTATACTGGTCTTGTTTCTGGCCCACCATGTAGACCAGACTGGTCTTGGTCTGTCTACATGACTAGTCTGTTATTGAAGTAGATACGCATATCAATCAGGAACAAAGTAAACTTATTTATTTCTCAGTGTGGTTTCTTACATTGCTACTACAAGGAGGCTGGATTTCCACCTTGTCATGTGAATAACACTAATCTACTGATGAATACTGCATACTAATATTCTCAATTTTACAATGACTGCCAAGTATATGAAACTTTCTTGCCCACCTAATTTATTGTAAACTCATTGGAAATACAACTTTCTCATTCTAAAGTAGCTATTTACTTCCCAAGTATTTGAACCCATTTTATATATACAACTCTATTACATTGGCCATATTTAAGGTTTTATTGCCGGCCAGATAGGTTTATATCTTCAAGGTCTTTAGTGCCGTCAGTCTATTTCTTGAGAAAATCACAGCCTTTATGAGGAGACTGGATCCTAGGCTTATAAAGAGAAAGCAAGCTTTATAAAAATGTATCCTCAAATGCAGCAAGGAATGTTTGATTTTCAATGTTTTAATCCCAAGTTTTACAGTTTGCCATCGGGTACTGATTTCTACCAAGCTGTAGTATCTGCTACCTTAGTGTGAAATGCCTTATAAAGGTAGTTGACATACCAAAGATAATAATTTGCCTTTTGTGCTTACTTTGTAGAACAACATGGTTATGAATCAATGTTTTCTGAAATTGTATTCCCAAAATGAATGACAAATGATTATGATAAGTGCGGTTGAAATTAATTAACTTTAGTATCATTCTTTTGTGATGTGGAAATGCCAGTGAAGTGTATCATATTATTAATTTGATCTTTTTGTTTAAAAAACTGTATGAAAAGTATTTGATACATTTCATAATGTGCTTACCCTTAAGCTGCCAAAAATACCTTATGCTGCCTGTTAACATGTGCTGCTCAAATGTGTTGTCTGCTCTAAGTCTGTGCAGTTTCAAAGATAGTGTCACTTACTTTCGTCAATTTGCTTTCAGATGTAAAGCAGAAATAAAAACCAAGTCTAAACTGCAATACCGTAAAAAAAATGAAAAAAAGTTGAGTGGTTTTCTATGATGAATAATCATCATCTTCTTTCCAATATGCGCAAACACTGCTAAGATAAATTGTAATTTTCTGCCTATTTTAAACAGCTCCGTCTACTTCTTTGTTTGTATGTTGTTCATGAAGAGTATCACCATATTAAATCTGGACAAAAATTAGAAACATTTTGATTAGTTTACCTATGATATGCTAATGTGTTTACATGAAAAATGAACTCCGGTTAGTTTTCTTTATATAATATTATATATCTCCCTCTGTCCCTCTCTCCTATCTGTGTAAGTTTATTTTGCAATAAGTGTAAGAAACAGGGTATCTGAATTTTATGTAAACAAAATATTGACATTTTTAAATATTGCCAGTTTGGGGCAGTGAATAAATACATTTGGATTTCTAAGGCTTCGTTATGTTCAGGTAGAGTGATTTAATGAATATATTTTCTCTCTTTTTCTGCTTTTTAATGATATATACATCTCTTGAAAAAGAATAATCCAAACACAATAATAGTGAATTATACTCAGAAAGCAAAGAAATCCATATTTAAAAAAAATTAGTCTTACAATGCAAAAAAAAATAATGTGTTTACTTTTTGAAAGTCAGATTTTTATACGGACTGTATTGTTTGTGTTTATGCTTATTTTTATGCTTTTTTAATTGATTATTACAATACACAGGAATGATTGAGAATAATGGTCCATATGACCTTCAAATATCATTAGTCAATAGATGGTTTGTCATGTAAGGTTATCTTCTCTTTTAATGAAAAATTATGTATTTCATATCTTTTTAATAGTGTTTATATTTGTTGACGATAATGACTTCTTCCATACATGTTGCATTTAACCAGATGTCCTGGTTATTTCACTTTATGTTTATCTGTTATTTTCTGCTTGTCTTTGTACATGGTACAATGAGTAATAGACAAGTGTGTATGTTTTATGCATTGGCTTTTTAAAGCATGTTTGATTTATTGTCACCATTGTAACGAGATAATTGTAAAAGAAACCAGGATCAAAACAGAAGTTTGTATAAAGTACTGATCATCTTTGCAAAATGTTGCAATTTCTATGTTATATCATACAGAACTCAGTCTCTGATAGTATAGAATGTGTTTGTTTGCTAAATGTTGGAACACATTGTGTTTGATTATAATCATTTGTGCTACGAAACCCAGGGCAGACATAAAGTCTAGATATAGAGACTAGAGTATTAAGGTCACTGACCTGTAGAGGATACAAACTGGTTTTATGTGATGTTTGATATTGGTTTACAAATAGACTTGGGAAAGAAATGTCACTCATCTTTTATTTCCAATTTTGATGAATCAGTCAAGAATTTCATGTTAAATTGTCTGCTTGCCTTAATAAAGCAAATAAAATGAACGGGTTTTCCATTACTTTCCTTATCTACTAGCCCCATGTCTTGTGGCATGTTTCGATGTAGGTGCTCTTGGGTGGAACTCAACATTTTAGTTGACTTCACATCATCGCATTTAAGTATTCTAAGATTGAACTTTTATTTATTTTATGATGATGTAAGCAAGCAGGCATCGACTTAACACCCAAAATCAAAGAATATAAGAAACACAAGCTGTAAATATATCTTACCACTTTTATCAATAATGATTAATCAAAAGATGTTTGACAGTGTTACTTGTGGTAGCCCAAGATATTCGCTAGAATCTCTCTTGTACATAATACAACCAGACTGAGAGTCAAAAGGATGTTAACTCTGTGTGGAATCATTGGAGGTAATACCCTTCCGGCACCAGTAGATGGTAATATAGTTGATATATCAATGTGTTGCATAGGAGTATCCATCTTGTAATTTATCTGTAAAAATCATGCCTTACATAGGGATATTATGTTTGCAAATACAGCCACATTCCAATAAATGATGCATGGCTATAGCGGCTGACAAAGAACATCATTCAGAGATAGTAAAATATCTCTGTGGTTCTAAACATGGCAATAAATGAGAAAAAAGAGATATTCAAACTAAATGTTGTATATTTTATGACTTTCAAGTGTAGAATAACAAAAGGAAAGCTTTTCATATACATAACTGTATATTTTTATATTATTTATGTCTCAAACATTGACTGTAAATTCTCTAAGTGGTTGCAGTGGTATTTTGTTGATGTATATTTCAACAAAATTGTTTTACTTTGTAGTTGGCGATAGTATAATGAATTACTATTATCCCGTATATATGATATATTTTTAGTTTAGATATCAGGGAGATTGATTATAGAACATGTGATCTGTATCTACATGATACATGGTTGCAGTGAGGATATTTAGTTTAGATGTGATCATGGTCTAAAATGTCTTTATTTTAGTCATAATTATCAGAATATAAATCAACCTTTGCATTGTTAACAACAAAATTCAGTAGTGAAAAAAACAAATGGAATATTTAGTATCATAATTCACTCCTTTCATAACCATTCTAGGATTTCCTGTTAGTAATCTCAATGTGTGGAAGTCCTCTTGTGTGATTTGTGCAGCTTTTATTGTAATAATTTTCATGTAATTAAATGTTTATCTCAAAGTAAATGAATTATTTATTAGGTTTCCATTATGTAAAGTGCTGCATTTGATAGTGCTATGAATGCCATGCACTCATTGATGAATATTTGATTATGGTAAAAGCCTTCTTTTTTTTGGGGGGGGGGGGGGGCTCATACAGCTTTAAAGCACACACTGACTTTATGATAAACTAATGTTAAAATCATAGGGGCTTGTGTTGCATCCACACTGTCTCTTGCTATTCGTATACATTTAAAATGGTCCTTTTTGGCAATGTTGTAGTCTTTTATTATAATGTCATATGGCATCTGCTGTGAACAAGCTTTTATTTTAAAAATTTAGATGCTATTGAGCTTAGTCTGGAAAGTAAATAATTGTACCTTCTTAAAAGGAAAGTGCTGCATTTCTCTTATGCTGTGAAGGCTGTTATTTCTCTCATTCTTTTTTAAAAGGACATATTTTATATATTTATCTTCATTTCTATTGCTGCACTGACTGAACATCCCCTACTTAATATGTCATCTACAAATATTTTACCCCCTCCCCATTCCTCTTTCTGTCCTTCTCTGTTCTATAACCTTTTGCATACCAGAAGCAAATTCGAAGCCTCTCTCCCTCTCTTTCACTTTCCCTTCCATTCCATCTTTTTACCCTATGTTTATTTCTTTGTGCTTTTATCTGTACATCTTTAATCTTTCTTTCTTCTCTTTATCTCATGGGAATTCCTTTCCGATTTCATCTTTTTACACCCTTCAACCAACCATTATAAGTAATTGCTTTACCACGGATACATAATAGTTTCATCATATATTAAGTTCACAGACTCATTTTTGTTTAACTCTGATAAGAACCAAATTTGCTGTGTACATAATGATTTAAGATATGTATATAGCTTTGACTTGTGCTCAGTTTGTGACCAAGGCAACCAAAGTGTAATGATTTAAAAATGACCTTTTTTCCTTCATGTAGAATGTATTTATGATGGCAATATACCAATAAAGTACTTTGCAACAAGATTAATATCAGTGTAACCTTTTCATTCTGTCATCAAGGTTTCCTCAGAAATGTGCATCATTTCCTGAATATCAGATATTGTATATAATTGTCTCCTTAGAGTCTGAATCACAGTGTTATTTAATGTAAAAGCATATAAGCATTTGCCCATCTGGTGTTTAGCAACTTCTTGTTCCCTTAAAATGATTTTATAGCTGCACCTCTGAGGATGTAGTATATTGAATACTATCTAACCTTTTTAGTTTTAAAGATGGCTTAAACCATGCAAATTTTATGTAACACGTTCGGATTGGTAAATGCTCATCTCGCTTTCTGAATTATTGATATAGCTGTGATGATGATGGGGATGATGAAAATACTAATCGTACGTCTACTTCAGCTTCTTCTTCTACTCAGTGCTATTTCTACTCCTACTACGACTACTGATGATGATGATAATGATAATGATGATAAATAATTGTAATAAAAATAACAATAAGAATACTAATGATAGTAATAATAAAGAATTGAATGATAATAAGAATATTACTATCAATGATAGCTACATTTATATTACACACATCCAGGGGAGTACTATTACTCTGTTTTGATCCCAGCTGCCTTCAAGGCGCTCAGAGCGAGCACCCAAAGAATGAAGGTTATCCATTTACTACACCTGGGTGAAGAGTGGAAAATTGAGATTAATGTCTTGCCAAAGAAAAGTAGTGCTACGGCGGGAATCGAACCGAGAGAGGGGGGGGGGGGGGAAAGAAAAAGAACAGAATAAAGTGAAAGAAAGAAAGAGTGAGAGGAGAGAGATGGTTGGGAAAGAGAGTGAGAGGGGAGAGAGAGAGAGAGAGGGGGGGGGGGGGGGGAGAGGAGAAAGGGGAGAGAGAGAGGAGGAGAAGGAGATTGACCACCGGATAAAAAATATGATCATAAACAGGCCTCATAAGCAATGTTAATTTTGTGACTTCGAGTATGTCGCCCTCTTCAGATTACTATTTAGCGAATCTGGTTTGGCCAAACAAATTGTGTTTTTTTACATCAAAAGAGTAATTATGAGCAAAACATTTAAAAAAGTACAACACTTTATAAAATCATCTCGGTAACGTCTCCACTGTAGAACAAATACCAAGATTTCTACTTGCAATAAAAAGTAAAAATTAAGATGTGTACAGTCAAGGAGAACAGGTCTTTCCAGAGGGAGGTGAATGTTTATGTCCGCAGACATAACAGCCCATATTGACGCCAGGGTGCCACCATTTTAGATAAATGCAAAGTTTTTGTTTTGATTTTAAAATAAATTTAATGTTAAAAATCATGATATTTCAAAATATTCCCTTTAAAAAATATTTCTATTATTATCAAAATTATTTTTCTTTCTTTTCTATTCCAAATAAGGAGTTTTGTCACAATATATCTGATGTAAATTATGATCATTAGCAGGAATGGACCCTCTGATTTGGCAACAGATGTAGTTCTCGACAGTGATGCGAAAATGGCGACGCGACGACTAGAATTTATTTTTATACTTTTGGCCTTAAAAGTAGACTTTTTTGGTATGTATGAAACTTTAGATTTTAGAATACCGTAGTTTGAAATATATTTATTATATAGTTTTATGTGATACTAGATATTATGTGAAAGAAACATGTTTTAGACCGCTATGTTTTGAAGGGTTTGTTTGTTGATGAACAGCTGAAGTCTCACAATTAGTGCCGAGGTCTAGCCGACCGTCATGGCCTCGCAGCGGCTCCGGCGCCGATGAACCGAGCATGAGCACTGACACTTTTGAGATGGTCGGCATAACTGTGTCATTTCATTGCTGAACCAACAATCAGTATGACTCTATGAGTAAAAAAAAGAAAAGAGGATAGGGAAGGTATAAATGCAGTTGAAATAGTCTAGAGTAAATTAGATAATGCATGGCCCAGCGTGCGTTAGTGGTAATGCAGTAGATCCTTCTACTCAAGTTCTAGTTCTAGGCGCTTGTTCAGAAACGTATCCAAAATTTGACCCGTAGCTCCAGCGTGGAGATACCCTACTAAAACATACCCAAAATGAAGTAAATATTCATTAAATGTCCAAATAAAGATCATGAGTAGACTCTACATACAGATGGCGGGCAGGCGCGCGCTTGTGTGAAGTTATCTACCGTAGTGAGGATCTGAGACATTACGGTAGATAACTTCACACAGGTCGCGCCCGCCCACAACCCACCATCGGTATGTACTTGTATTGTGCAGCGGCGCGGTTTGCTGTGAAACCTGTGAAAAAGTGTATACTAATATCAACGTTTATCCGAAAATACTCAAAAAATAACAAGAAAACTGACACGAAACAGGTAAAAAACATAACGACTTTTAACTCATGATCTTATTTGGACATTTAATGAATATTTACTTCATTTTGGGTCAAATTTTTGATACGTTTCTGAACAAGCGCCATGTAGTGCACGCAAGGTTTCTTTAAACTTTAGATTGGTGCCGCTTCTGTGTACGAGCTGCTTGCGGCGAGTTCACAATGAGCGTTCACCGAGCGTTCACTGCATTTACATTATGCACAACAGGGTCAAATGCGATATTTGTTTTATAAAATAGCGACACATGAAAATAAAAACAAACCAAAGTCGCTGCTTGTTCAAAAACCTAGATCTATCCAAAATTTGACACGTGAGAGTGTTTTCACACCCTCAAAATGCGTGACATCACGCCTAATGCATGACACTTGGTAGCTCTGTTGGTCCCAGTTTCTGAGTGGTGAGTTGACAGTGATTGAGCTGGGAAACATTTTTTCACACGGTACCACCATGCCGGCGCTGTCCCCTCCGGGCACGGGTAAACGTCGGCCTGGATAGTGCCAGGTGCCGGTAATGCGCACAAAAAAAAAATGGCGGCCGATTATTCGAGTACGAGAAATCGCACTCGAGTAGTTGTCAACAGTGCGAGTACTCTTCGCAGCCTTAATTTGCATAAAAACATGTGTTACTGATGACATCTTAGAATTTGTAAAATTGAAGAAACTGGAGGGTGCTTTGGCGACGAGTGAATCCTAATTTGCAAGTAAGAGGATATCATAACTCGTATCCAATCGAAAGAAGACCATTTAATTTAATTTATTTTTAGTTAAGAAAACAATGAAAACAAGATATTTTATGACTCAAGATTTTAACATTAATTTAACAAACGTTTAGGAGATTAGAGTTGTATCCAGGTAATGTTTGAAAACTGAATATATCTAGAGAAATACCTACAGTTGATTGTTGTCATTTTCATGGGTCTGTACTCTGTACTTACAGACTGTTCAAAATTTGTACTTTTTTTTCTTTTATCATAGAGGCTTGATTTAAAATTTTGCTCTGTTAAATAAATGCAGATACATGTTAAAGGCCATATAAAACACATTCCAGATTCTCTTTTTGTGTGTATACATGTGAGGAGAGGGATCCATGATTTGTTTTAAGTTTGATTCCCCCCCCCCCCCCCTCAGACATACACATTCTGCGGGGTCAGTTTCTTTCTTTTAATTTGAAAATCAAAAAGAGGCTGGCAGATCAAGGAATAGGGAGGTTTGAAAAAGTAGAATAAGTTTAACATAGCCTACCGGTAACTCTTTTTGCATCTATGATGATGTTGGTGATGGTAATAAGTCTGCATTCTTGTTAGATTTATTGTACTTAGACTTACCTGAAATCTTGTAGGCAAAATAACAAATAATTTCTTGTTTCTTGTCCCATCCTCCTACCTATTTTTGGCATGCCTCAATTTTATTGTTATTATCATTATCTTTTGTTTAATTTGAGGACATGTAGACAAGGGGTTAACAAAAATTCATTAATGTATTGCAATTTCACCTTGATTTGTGTTATAATTGACCTACTGTCATAAATAGCATGTGTTGTACTGTATGTAGTCTAGAAATAATATATAATCTCACATAAAATGGAACCCTCCTCATGTTCATAAAATCTAGATGAGAAACCAGGAATCAATTTTACTAGTCTTTATTTATCTTGTATAGCAGTGCTGCACAAACATTGAGAAAAAAAAATGATTAAAGGGCTCTCCTGTCTGACACGCATTTGAAAAGTGTCGTGCCAACCCCCACAACTGCCCTTTTTAGCATGTTTTTTGTTCAGTTCATGTTTTTAGCATGTTTTTTGTTTCTAATTCATCCTCATTCTTTATCAAGTTTTTGTTAGTAACAAACTAACAATACTTGTAAGTAATTCAAAACCTGTGATTTGCTACACAATGTTCCATGATACAGTGTTCAGACTTCAGAACTTCAGACAATCCTAATTTCTTATTTTATCGCGGCAAGTTTTGAAAGTCTGAAAGAGGGACTTTATCACAGCAAGTTTTGAAAGACTGAAAGAAGGGGTTTGGGAGCTAGGTAACAGGTGCCAGTCAGAGTATGAGATGAGTGATGAAGAGAGGCTCTAGTGAGACAACAGGAAGCTAAAGGGAGGGAGGGAGGGGGAGGGAGGGGTAGGGGAATGATAGAACGCAGGAAGGAGGGATCAATCAGTCCCCTTCTAGTGGAGGTTAGAGGTCACTCTTCTGATTGTTTTATCAGCAATGACTCCTTTACATACACTGCTTCTATGTGCACATATTACATACATGTGGACTTTGTGTTATTGTATGGTCATAATAATTTATATGGAGAAAGGGAAGGTTTGCTGCAAGCATATTAAAGTTCAAATGTTCTCATTACTTTTAAGTACTGTGTCTGTAGGCCCATTTGTATATATTTGTTAATGTTAATAACTGAAATGAACATGTGTATGTAATGTTGGATTATACTTGTTTACTCTCCCCTCCCTAGCTTTGTGATGTTGGAATTTTAGTTTTGACTCTAGTACATGTAGGTACATGTATACCGTAAAAACACTAGAGAGAGTAAAAAGCATTACCGTAGTAACAGCATTGCTCATTGTACTTGGAGATTGACCTATGACCTAACTCTCCTGTTATCCTTCTGTTTCATAAGGATGGTGTTTCAATCATCTTTCATAGCAGCTGCTTTCAAACAGTTGAGGTTTCCAGAAATGAGAGTACTCTTTATTTTTGTATATTTCTTTGACACTGGTGCCAAGTTTTAGTCATTGTGTGAGATTTTGTTGTTGTTATCATTTATGAAGAAAGAACAAATATTTAGGAAAACTAGATCATGAGCCTTTTTTTATTTTTAGGAGGATGAACATTTATAGAACCCAACACACCTCAAAAAGAAGTCATGATTGTTAGTTACATGTACATGTATATATTTCTTTGGTTGAAAGTGGTTGGAATTGTGCATACAGTTATGTATAGGTATAGGCATGGGCTTATTGAAAACAAGCGAGGAGTATGAATTGTTGAACAAAGTGATAGCCTTAAGGCTTGTTAAAGTATGGCGTGGTAAACCACTGCAAAAAACACTCACCCTGAATAAGAGTATTGCGAATATGCTATAACCCTTATACAACACCTGTATGAAACATATCTATTCCATCATCAATAACAAAGAAAAGGAAAGCTTGTGAAAACAATTTAACAGAGCACGCAAGATATTAGTTACAGTGTTGCCAATTTGTATTTAACCTATAGGTTGTATGACAACTTTAAAACTTCATAGCTTACTTGATTTTGATTGGATTTTTGCTCAAACTTTCACTGATCTGTTCTTCTCATTTTCTGCTTCTATGTGGACTTCACCTTTAAATCTTGTAGATGCCTAGATTCAACTCTCTTCTCTCTCTCTATCTTATTGGTGCGTTTGTTTCAAGACCTGTCATCTGTTGAATGATGCTATATCCTGCTTGTGCAAAGGTCAAAACATGACTACTTGTTTGTGTGATGTGTGCTGTGCAAGTGAAATTTGCAGACGAGAATGGGTCACAGGAACATAATTTATCATCACGATATATACCACTTTTGTTAGGTGTGTTTCTTGTGAACATTTTGAGCTGCTGACCTACTTTAATGGGTAGTTTTTTTTCCTTTTCAAATCATTATGGAGGCGTATTGGCATATTACTTTGTATTTTTAGTCAGATATCTCTTTCTTTCTTGAATTAAATGTTTAAAATCTTTTGCTCTGGACTGCTTTTCATTTTCCAGATGGTTCTACCAAATCAGTTTCAGTTACTAAGTTGTCGCTTTACTGCCAAAGAATCATGCTCATACCGTTTTTATGTACATGTACATGTAGGATAGAAGCCTATCTACAAATGTAGATGTAAGGTAGTTACATAGATTAGGAGATCTGAGTTAAATATTGTAAAACATTGAATAGTTAGAATTTTTAACAAATATCACATACGAAAGGTAAACAGCAACAAAATTTGTTAATCAACCATTAGCAAACCCTTTGTGATAAGTTTCCAACTTTCCATGATATTTGTACCAGCATTGCGCACTGTTAAATGGGTCGTAAATGTTTGTTGTGAATAGTAGTCCAGTAGTATAACTCCATTCATAGTGGTTGACTAGGTCTGATAAATAGAGAGAGAGAGAGAGAGAGCATGGTGCTCCCTCCCTCCAAACAACTGGCTTTCAATACGACTTAGTATCGATGCTTCTGCTGGCGCCACTATTCCATTCCATTGCATTGGCTGTGTCTCCCCTCGTTTCCTCAATTAGATACTAGTAGTGACAGTCTCAATGAAGTACCTTAGAACTCTGCTAGCCCCGAGGGTAGTCAAACCATGATATATTCCATAAATATTTCCTTTGTTTATCTTGCATAGATTGCTATTGAAAGTGAGCAAATGGTTTTAGTGATTTTGTGATGCGTAGATTATTATAATTTTTGTCCACAGTACATACTGTATAAGTCAAGTTTTTCATGAAAACATTTTGGTGGTTGACATAGACTCGAGTAATTTTTGAGTTGTTGTTATTGCGATAACCCAAGGTACTTTTCAAAGATGATTGCATACATTGTCTTGTCAGCTCTCTTTGGCATGTTGTGGAATTTGCAACTTAACAATTTGTGGAATTTTTGATAATGAAACCCTCCTGAAAAGCAGTATATCTGAGATTATTAGCCCAACGTGTGACTCTAAATATCAATTGAATTCAATATAAGACTTGTACAGTATATGTAGTGTAACAACCTAACCTTGAATATTGCAATATTTGTTTTTCCATTATTTCTTGGACAGTCTTCAGTCTAGAAATAAATGAGTTGATTAATTAGATATCCCATATTTTTTAATATGACAAAATAAACCATAAAATTAATTTCAACACAACACAACATTTTTACCATTGTACTGACATTGCAAACTGCAACTTTGTCTAGGTTTCATGGCAACAACACACTTTCAAATTGTCAACGACTCTCCTTTTGTAGGGGAAGAGTCTTCAAATTGTAACCATTTTATATGTTGCCTGAAGGAATCGAACAATAGTGGTTTTGAGGTTTCTAGAAAATCAACAAGCACTTCTGTGATGGTCATTAATTTACAGGGTTTGACACACAAAGCTTTCATGTGAATGTATTAATAGATACCCAAGACTGATTATTGAATATTAATGCTCCCATCTCATGGCTCAGGCAGTCAGCCTGTCTGTCTCCGCTTTGCTTCTATATTCCTCTCTCTTTCTTTCTTTCTCTCACTTTGCCCTGTTTTCATTGATGGAGAGTGTAGCTAGGAGCGATCATTGTTCTATTGTAACATTTCCGGTGCCGGCAGACGAGCGAGTGTGATCCTTCCTAACATTATGGTCTTCATTACCAACTACAAAGATCTTGCAAGGAACATGATATCTGAGCTGCCTGAAATATCATACCATTTCCATTCCATATTTGGACATTTGGATATCTGAACTTATTCTGAAGATCGTCACTAGATTTGATGTAGACTCACATCATCTGCATTAAAGCTTCTGTATGACTTGGCTAGAGTTTTGAGGATTGGACATCTTCATTACAAATCGAAACAGTATTTGAAGGACTCAGAAAATTTGAATACATACAGTGTATATGTGATGAATCTTATGTGGATAAGTGTGACATATCTTCATATTTCTTTTATTTTAGTGGATTCATTACCTACTCAGTCATCTGGAAGTAAGTAGAAGAGAGCAATTTTTAATAGGTATTCAAATCATTACCAACAAATCATATTCTGATTCTGATTTGATGATGATACTGGCTTTTTCTCTCTTTTTGTTTCAGTTTAATTTTTTTAAATATTTTTTTAAATATGGACAGTAACTGTACTTGTACAGGTGTCAGATGTTCCTTGATGGTACCATAGAAGCATATTATGGTGTGTAGTATGAAGTGTAGGAATCATATGAAAGTATTGATTGTACGGATATGATGTAGGAATGGAGGGATGGATGGATGGTTGGATGGATGGATGTGAAGAGGGGAAGAAAGTTGAGCTTGTACTGTGTGGTGGTGTATGCACAGGTGGTCCTGCTTCACAACCTATCTAGGTCATGTTTGAGAAGTAAACCTTCCCATCATTCATAGAATACATGTCCATCATTCAACACAATGTAATGGGCTTGATGACAGGAGCTTATCGCTACAATGTAGTCCCATCTACTTTAAAGGAATGGTGTCTTTTAGTACTACAAGACATGTACATGTATGTAGTCCTATCTATGTGGACATGTACTTTAAAGGACTTCTGACTTTTATTGCTAGCTTGTATTCCTATCTTCTAAGTGTCCGATGTTTCCAGGCTCTTAGAGGTATAAGTCTGTTCAGTTAGATAGCCTGTGAAACTGGTACTCTTGTTTTATCAGATATTTCAAATTGGGACAAAATAGCATATACATGTAGGCCTACACCGACTAAAACACTGACTAAAAATAAACAACCAAAGTAAACTAGCTTCTGGCTTGACCTGTTGTGTGCATATAATTATAGTTTGTATCATTGTTAGGCATAATATGTGTTTTATACATTTCTGCTGAAGCAGGAAAATACAATTAGTGATGTATTCCTTTAACAAGCAGCATACAAATTAGTTTCCTTGGGATGTTTATGGGGGTAATGTTTGCACATCTTTGTCTGTCTATACACTCAAGATAATACAACTCTGTTCAGCTTTCATTTGGCTATACAGGGGGACAAATGAGGAAAAGTATTCTACAAATACACCATGTTGAATCGCGGGGTCTAAATGGTGTTTGTTAGGTCTTGACCTTGGTCCTCTATGATGTGTGTACTGATCAAACTCAAACTTACCCTCTCTCAATCAGATCGAAATCATGTTTAGAGTTATGTTTTAGTTACCTTTGGAAATCAAGAACTGCATGAATCATGTTTTAATGTTGTATTTCTTAGAAATGGGAACTAAGAAAAGAAATTTCATATACACCCAAATTACATTAAGATACTGAAAGAAAGAGAGCACATTGTATTTAACTCCCAAAGGTCATCATGGAAGAGTTTAAACTAGCGATAACGAACTCAATTTAATCTGGTTACATGTGATCTACAACAAATTGTATGTTGGAGGTAATTGCAGTACATCAAGAGGATAAAGAAAATAATTTTACTTGAACCTAAAAAAGGGTATATTGCTATAAAAAGCCGAGTATTAAAGAAGGACTAAAGTATGAGTCTGAACGCAGAGTAACCTGTTCGCCAGGACTAAAGTATAATAATAATAATAATAATTAACCGTTCTTGTATAGCGCATAACACATAGTATAAAAACATGTCCCTAAGCGCTCTAGAGAAAAACACAACAGAATACAAAGACAAGATGTACTGGGTAACAGATAAAATGGATGAATTAAATGTTAAATAAGTGCGTCTTTAAAGCAATCTTAAACTTAACAATGGAGTCAATGCTTTTTAAATGTTCCGGGAGATTGTTCCATAAAGTTGAGGCAGTGTGAGCGAAGCTGCGTTCACCAGTATGTGTCTGAACACAGAGTAAACTGTTTGCACGGACTAAAATATGTGTATGAACACAGAGTAACCTGTTTGCCAGGACTAAAGTATGTGTGTGAACACAGAGTAACCTGTTTGCCAGGACTAAAGTATGTGTCTGAACACAGAGTAACCTGTTTGCCTGGACTAAAGTATGTGTCTGAACACAGAGTAACCTGTTTGCCAGGACTAAAGTATGTGTCTGAACACAGAGTAACCTGTTTGCCTGGACTAAAGTATGTGTGTGAACACAGAGTAACCTGTTTGCCAGGACTAAAGTATGTGTCTGAACACAGAGTAACCTGTTTGCCTGGACTAAAGTATGTGTATGAACACAGAGTAACCTGTTTGCCAGGACTAAAGTATGTGTCTGAACACAGAGTAACCTGTTTGCCAGGACTAAAGTATGTGTGTGAACACAGAGTAACCTGTTTGCCAGGACTAAAGCATGTGTATGAACACAGAGTAACCTGTTTGCCAGCCAGGACTGCTCCGATTCTCTCACACCTTGGTTGCTGAGTTCCTGTGTAAATTGAAAGCTTCAACCAATCAGGGCAAACCTTGAATAGTCTTGTATAACAGACCTGATTTCAGTCCTTGGAGGTCACTCTGAGATCAAAGCAGTATTCTTGCTCTCTTCACATTGGCCTTTACAATATTTTTGAGCAAGTTATTGTTAAGTGTTGTGATAGGAATTTCAATCATCATACATTGAGCAATGTTGCAGGTTATTAGCCTACATAATAAATGAGAAGAACTTACACCTACATGTACATGTATAGCATCACGGCCGGTTGTAGCAACTACTCCGAAGATCAAGATACATTAATCTTGATCTAAGGAGACACAAACGAACAAATGCTAAATATTATTTTGTAGGTCCATTAGTCAAGAATGTCTCAAAATAATGTCAATAACCACAATAATCCGTACAGCAGCACCACGCAGGACCATCTTTTCTATTAAATGCCAACATTAAAACTGTACCTAATTGAAGTGATAACATTTCACTATTCTCCAATATTGATAAAGGATTGTTAGCAATATTAGAGAGCTGGGATCTCCATGTACATCTACAATGTAGTTACAGATATGACTAGGCCTGTAGTTGGAAGTAGCCTAATTGAGCCTTGGGTCTGCATGTTTTAGACTAGTTGTAATGTATAAGGAGAGTGTATGGCCAGCCAGTCATGTCATTGTTGAGGAAGGGACCATTTAGTGAGTTAGCGAGGGTTAGGTCATTCATTCAGTCCCTCATTCAGTCTTACTAGCTAGAGCATGGCACTTGTTTGCAGGTTCTATCCTATGGGAGTCTGCTCTCTTTCATAATTTCTCAGCCTTTATCTGAATTTCTACCGAGGATTTTTACCCTTTTTGGATATACAATCATGAGTTTGCCTGGTCATCTTACAGGTGGTGAGTTACAGCAGTTTTCTTTGTGGTGTTCTTGGTCTTTTAATTAGCAGTATATTATTTGTAAGTGTAATAGGCTCCCTGTATGCTGTGGAAGAGGAAGTGGAAATGAAAGTGGTCTACAAGCAAAATCAGGCTCTTTTCCAGGAATTGTCATAGATCTTAAATCAAAGTTAGTGGATATCCTGACCAAGCGGATGACAAACATGTAGGCTTGTTGAAACACTCGAACAACAAAATGACAAAGCTCTATCAAATACAACGCAGACATGAATCATATAAAATTGTTATATTTTTTATATTTATCCGTTAGAATCTTCTCTAGCTTTTGTTGTTGTTTGTGTTATTTTTGTTATTATTTTTATTTAATAGAAACACTTACAGTAGCAGGTTTATGAATAATTAATTTTAATGTAAAACATTTCAATATTCGTTTCCTTTTCATTTATTACATATCATGTTGTTGACTGAATAAAGATGCACCAATGTGCTTTGTGATGTTCCATTTCTGTAGGTTGTGAAATGTTTACTAGTTAAATCAAGGAGAATAAGTGGAGGCCTTCAGAGGGACAAGATAATGTATTGCCTGGATTTTGCTCTTTGGATTGGTTTAATTGCATTCCATATCTTCTTCCCCCACCTGACAAGTGCACACCCTTTTGGGCTTGAATCCTAGAGGATTTCTAGCATTCTTCCTGACCTCCTCCCAACTAATGAAGAAAAAAAGGATTTAGTTTGAGAGCTTTGATAGATCCATATCCACCCACTGGCTGGTGATAGGGTGCAGTCTCAATCCCTGCTAAGTTAAGATATCAAAACTACATTGCGCAGCGTTGTTTGTACTCGAACTTCGATCCCAACTTTCTTCACTTCAAAATCTGGGGATAAAACTGTAGGAGGGAGATTGATGAAGGAATTCGCTTGTATGGTGATTTAAAGGAGATGTTCTTCTACAAATCTAGATGAATATCTTAGAATCTGAAAATGTCAGGAGCTTACAAACCATGCCTTTCTGCTTTGATTGACAAAGCTGTTTATGGGTTGTTTTGTGAAAAGTTTCTTTTGTATTCAAATGTTGGCTTGGCTTAAGCAAACCAGAAGTACTTTAGCAAGATGGGTTTGATGAGATAAGTGTAATCCTCAAAAAATGAGTTTTTCTCAAAATGTCAACAACAAATAGTACCGTAATTATCCTGAAGAAGAAAAGGGGCTAATTTGTTGGGTAGGGTAGCTACATGTATTTCTGTAGTCCTGATAATAATATTGTCCTCAGACAGTTGAGTATTTGGAATTCTGTCCCTACTTGAGATAGAAGAGCCTAAACGCCCAACTGTTTATCGAGTGCCTATAAATACTTCAAATATGACCTTTTTTTTTTATATGTAATGAAATTTAGAGCAGCTGATAATCACTATAAAATGTGAATAAAATGAAAAATTAATGAATACATAATCCAGGACACAAACCTTCTGGTAGACTGTCCGGATTGAACGATTTACAAGCAGATAAGCTTTTGTACCAGTAACTACATTTGTATGTGTTAATGATGGTTACCCTGTTAATAGATGACAGGAGATGATAGCCTTCCTGTCTCTTGTCATTCATTACATAATGCATCATATTTCATGTGATAATTTAATGATCACATCATGCATTGTTATTTTGTAATTTGTATATATACATGTATGTCTGTTGTAAAGCGCATTGAAATGTCAACAGACATGAAATGCACTATAAAAGAACAGAGTATTATTATTATTATTATTATGTATGTATATAAAAGAAAAAAAGATTGAGACTGGTCAATTACCCACAAGGACTTATCATACCATACTTATTGTTGGCAGGATCCTCATCAATTTTCATAGTATTCGATAAAAGAGCAATACAAGCAGCAATTGCCAACATGGATATCAAATGGTTGTCAAAAATGTATTATAATTTTATGGCATATATTACACGAGGGGTCACAAACGGTCATGGTATTTTGATAATCAGATTTATACACACATGTACGTACAGTGTAGCTGGTAAGTAATTACTGAAATGGCAATATATAATTTGTCAATATATAATAACTTTCCTGTATCAAAGCTGAATTAATCTTGATGAAGATTTTACAATGGCATCATTAAAGTGTTAGCTCGATCCATGGTCTTCTTTTCTGCTTCATGCCTCGTTCAAGTTTATGTGCATATTTATCCATCTGTCCCAGCAAACTTACCCCTGTAGGGGGGTTTAAAGACCGAGTAAGTAAACTCTCCTAATTGCGTCTTTCATCGAGGGACTTCTCTCTCTCAAGCTGTGCTCACAACATTATAGCCTTTCTTCAAGGGTTGTGTCTTCCAACACAGTATTAGAACGCTTTAAGAATGGGTATCAGTCAAGATGGTGTAAAGAAAGACATTGGGTGTAGAACAATAAAGCTCAGGAAATCTCGAGATCACCTTAAGAAGAGAAGAACAAACAACCAATTTAAATTTACTCTGAAAAGATTTTAAAAAATCAAATAAAAAAAAAAATAAAAAAAAACTGTTTATACCTTATTGTTTACATATTCTGTAAAGAGATGGGGTTTAGTCCTGTCAAAGTCCATGGTTTCAAAAGAGTATTACATGGTTACATGTAAAGTTTTGCAACAATGTTATTTATATTTAAGTGCTGTTAATTTATTAATGACACTTTATGAGAGAAATATATTATGATAAGATTCTTTGGCTTTTTAGAATTTTGTAGTGGCAAAAAAAGAAAGACATTCTGCAAAGATGTGACGTGGAATATTTTGTTGTCATTGTCATACTTGAATGTATGCAACTGTTGAAAAAACATGAGACGGCTCATTGTGTTATTGTGCATGTCATTGCACTATAATTGACATATGAACAATGTGCATCATTGTGACTCAGGTGCATGTACAGTGAACATATAGATTGGTTTTCAGTGGCCTAGCATTCAGGCAGAAATAGTTTATCCCACCCATTGACAAAAATGTTGAGTTTAGACAAAGGAAGGTATGGGGGATAGTCTATGGATTCAGACTAGGTTATTCTTGTATGATTAACATGTATTGGGGGGGGGGGGAGGGCGGAAGTGGTAAGTAATTCATCTTTTCCTAGCTTCCATACCGGTATACATAGACATGTAAGTTAGATAAGCTTTCCAACTTATACCTAGCAGTGCTTACTACAGGAAATGTTCTTTTTGAAACCCATCCAATTCTTTGTCAGCATGTACATGTACTGTCTAAAGGCCCCATATATGTATTTGCTCATAATGCATACATGTATTGGAAAGGAATCTGATAGTACTTGAGAAGATAGTTACATCCTTCTTCCTCTAAGCAGTGTCATATTAAATCCTGTCTTACCAATCTTTTATCTCTCATTCATATTGTTTTAGAAACGGTTTTGCACTCATACTGCTGGCATTATGATAGATAGCATGTACACATTGGCCTCTGAACATTATGCATATTCCTCGGTAATTGCTGCAATTGAGTGAAAAATCAATACTTCTTTTCAACATGTGATCAATATTCCATCACAACATGAATGTATTTAATATCCATCAAAAGGGGTTAATGACATCCCACGAATGAAACTGTACATGTACCGGTATGTGGTAACTTTTCATTTCTGAATCATGTAGTAAATCACTACTACTGATTCTGTACTAAATTCACAAGATTTCTCTTTTATCTCATTTATTTCTACTTCTTGTGACTTACATTGTGCTAGAATCTCGGCAAACATTTGGCTGTATTTATTAATATGTAAAAAGAATTGCTACTTTCTTGTTTATGGAGGTGTCGTGGTATAGTGGTTCATTCACTTGACTCTCAATCCATGGGTTAGGGGTTTGAATCCTAGCCCAGCACTAAGGTCCTTGGGCAAGATTTTAAACCACATTTGCCACTCTCAACCCAGGTGTAAATGGGTACCTGTGAATTCCTGTTGTAAAATAATTGTAGGGCCCTCAGGAAGAACAGCAATGAAGCTGATGAGGCTGCCCTTGGTAAACAAAATTATTATTATTATTGTTTATTAGATTTTCCCCAAAGATTCTCAGAGGTATTTATCACTCTCTATTCCTATCTATTTTGTTTATTAAAAAGCTAATAGTATAATCAGAGTTCTCATCATCATTCTCCAGAGTTTAATAGTGACTAGTGAGAGTTACATGTACAATGTACATGTATGCCATATCTAGAGGAGCTTTAATAGGTGTGGCCATGAAATTTTTAATGAGTTATGTAATGAGGCTACAAAACAGTAATTAATGATTGAGAATTGATCCATGTCTGTCTGAAAATCAAAACAAAAATTGATTTCAACCAACGGACAAGGCCTAATTTCTCACTAATAGCATTTTCATACCAAAGGGAATTTAAATGGAACTTGTACAAAGAAACGTGTGAATAATCATTGTATGTAGAAAAAGGAGCATACAGACAGGAATGAGGAAGACAACATTATAAAGAAACTAAATCTCAAGAGGCCAGATAACGTGACAGCTGGCCAATGATCGGTGCGCACTCACAATAAGCCCCGCCCAGTATGGTTTTCATACTAGAGCTGGACCCTGATTCTGTATCATGTTCAGACTAGAAACAAACGTAATTACTTGTCGTATAGCTATACGATGAATTTGGTAGTCTAAATGCTGTGGCATTTTCTCCCTATTGATGAAGTTTAATTCCTCTGTGATTTATGTTAGGAATATGACATTCTTGTGTAGAGCATGTAGAATAGTGTCTTTATGTGGTTTCAAAGGATTTTAGATACTATTACTCCAGCTTTATTTTGTTATCAGAAATTAAAAATATAATTTTTTAATGGGTATTAGCATCCCTACTACACTAAAATGTATACATTTTTCAAAGACTGTTTGTGGTGAGGGCCTCTTTATAAACTGGACATCAATATTATAAACCCAGGTATAGTCAAAGAAGAAGATAGGGATATGGCCATGGAATGTGCAATGTTTTCAAGTGATTATAGCTTCATGTCTCTCCTGACCTTTCATTCCTGGTTCTCCTTTACCAGGTGTGACTGTTATTGACCCACTGGGCGGTTGAAAGGGGGCTTCTTGGCACCTCTCCACCAGTCCTTTCTCCCCTCTATTGTTCCTACTCACGGCCTTTTCTGACCCAGCGCAAACACTTCAAATCATTTTGCAATTTGAAGAATAAGCCCTACATGTACAGTACACCCGGTTCTCTCATGCTGTTTACTAGGCATTAATAGGGACTTTTAGATTCTGCACAACGAGAACGTGGACTGCCCTTTTAAAGCAATATGACGTCCTTTTAAGGCACTGGCAGTGACGTCACATTGCCTTAAAAGGGCAGTCCACGTTCTTGTCGACCAGAATCAAATAAGTCCCTAATAGTATCACTCAGTAGCCTTAATGTGCCTAAAACAGTTGTAAATCATTTGCTCAAAGGTAAACTGTTCTGACCATAAGTAGTAGTCCATGCTAGAACAATACCAGTAGCCAAGAACTATCTTCTCTTCTTGAAAGATTCTGAGTAGGCCTATTTCTTTGAGGGCTTACAGTAGTCCAGACAAATGACAACCTTTGTATAGAGTCTTAGTAGGTCCTTTGTATAGACAATAGACATTGGGAAGTACTGATGATTGTGTGATCACCCCTAGACAATGGGAAGGATATATCCTCTATTGAGGTCTTTGAGGAGGAAGCAGCAATGAGAGTTCAGACACCCCTGATCATACAAGAGCCAGGATTAGCGTACCCTGAGTCAATATCTTTGTTAAGAGGGGGGTATCCTTAACCCCCCCCCCTCTTTTCAGAGCTAAATGAACCCCTCAACCCTCATCTATACAGGCTAAGATCTGAATGGTTATATGAAGGAAACCTTTGAGGGTGTGAATGGTGGCCAATCTTGAGGGGGACATGCAAGTAATAATAGATCCTCAGCTTAGTCTTGAGAAGTGGCCAAAGTCTCAAGATTCTGATACCTCTCTCAAAATTCCTTTTCATTCTGTTGGTCTTTTGCTTTCTGTTTTCTACATTTTCAGGATCTTTTCAAGATTGTAAAATGAAAGTGTTTGAATGTTCCTTTTTGGCTTCTGTCAATACGATTCCCTTCTTGAAAAAATTATGTTATGCACATTTGTTCTTTATATCTCAAATAACTCCCTCTATCATAATGGATAGCGTTCATTCATGTACATTAGGAGATTTGTATTCATGTGCACTGTATGCATATGGCATCCTGTCTTAATACGTAATGCCAGTGGCGACAAATCCCGTTCATTTCAGGAAACAGGATTGTAAACGGGATCTTTTTCCATCCTGCACTGAGTGCCTTTGGGATCTGCATTAGCTTCCACTCTGTGCGTTTAGCTCCCGTGTGTTTCTAGCATCTGGGAGCAATACTTAGCCAGGATTAGGTGGAAAGAAAAAGAGGAAAGGAAGAAAGAAAAAGATTAAACAGCTGAGGTCATTGGCTTCTAAGCAATGCTGATTTCTTTAACAGACTATTTGGAGGCTTTTGCTTGGTAACCTGAGATACTTACCGTAAGCGTTGTTTTGGAAAGATTGCTTGTAATTGAAAATAAAATTGAATTCTGAAAAAAATATATATTACACTCTGAATGTCCTGAGGACAGAAATGAAATTAAAAGTGTTAAATTCCCACTTGAAAGGGTTTGTACTTATAACCCAATATCACCCTTGTTTGAGCCAATTACATGTAGGTCAAAAAAAATCCCTTATCCTTTTCATGCTCAATATCTTTAAATTTTGTATGATACTGAACATGGGTTTAGTAATGATGCATTATTTGAACTCCACTTACAAAATAACAATTTACAAAATCTTGTCAATCAAACTTCAATAAGGCAAGATTTTCATTGATTTTTTAAAATCCTGATTGCTTTCTTTATCAAAAAAAAAAAAAATCTTGTTATTCTACGGCAGAGCCACTGATTACATACCCTATAGTGTATTAGGATTTAGGAAATCCAAATTGAATATTGATTTGGTGATGCATCATGACTGAGTATGAAGCCTAAGCAATTGGATTTGCTGTGCACTTCAAATGTGCAAGGAGATATTATTATTAGGCATAACCCCTTATTAAATGTAAAGAAGTGTGTTAAGCAAATAAAGTAGTTTGTAGGCTATCCTATACAGATGTTGAAGTTGCGCAGAATATACATGTATGCTCTATATAATTGAACAGATGAAAATGACCATAGGATTGTCTGCAACTGATACAGTGTACATGTGAGGCTCCTGGGCTTGGGAGGGGTGGGATATTCTACATGTAGGTGTTCAGGTGCATCTCATTTACTTGTTCTGTCCTACATTGTCATAGTTGTGTTTGAAAAGGCTAAATGGTGTTCCTGGTACATCAACTTGGTAGATTAAAGGTCTTGTGCCATATCAAATAATGCTACTAGCCAAAAAATGGCTGTAAAGCACTGGTCAAAGAATGAACAAAATGCTTTGTTTAGAATAGTGCTGTAGTCAAATGTTTAACCGTCCGGTATCCGACCGCCCATGGCGGATTCCGTTTTCAATTGGACGGTTTTGTTTTCCCGTTTTTTTTTTTTTTTTTTTATTTTTTAATTTTAATTTTAATTTTTAATTTTATTTTTTTAAAGTTTCGATTTATGCCCCTCCACCTGGCAACTATGCCTGGCAATGTCTCCCAGCTCAGTAATCTGTGTGTTGACTCACCACTCCAAAACTAGAACAACACTCCAATTTGTCTGTCATCTTGGCTTGAAAGTAATCTTTGTAATAGATCTCAATATGTAGTTTATAATAATAATTCATCCAACTAATGATCTTACACATTATTCTAAAAACAACATTGTTACTATTATTTGTGACAAGTTCACAAGCACAAATTGGCTTAAATGAAAGTCCTTCCCGCTTTTTCACACGGACCTGGCTTGCTGCCGACAGAGTCGGTAAACAAAAATTGGAAAACAAAAATAAAACTATTTTTTTAAATTTTATTTTATTTTTTAATTTTTTTAAAAAATCGTTTAACCGAAAACCGTCCGGTTTTGACTGGCGGTTAAACGGAATTGGAGATATCCGTGATGTTACAGCACTAGTTTAGAATGATAAGCCAAAGGAATTGACCAATACAAAATTGGTTGAAGGGACTACTGGTAACTAAGTGGATTGTTTGAAGGAGTTCCCAACAGATTTACCACAAGCACTAGTGCTTTAAAAATAGACCAAACAGACTCATGTACATCAAAAGAACAGACCAAACGTAATTATGGCCAAATGAATAAAGAGCAACAAAGAATCACCAATGAGATTGGCCAGAGAAAGATCAAAGAGATTGAATAATGGCTTAGTCCAAAGATATTGGTCAGAGGCATTAGCCAAAATGGTTGGCCAAGGAGGAGGCGGCCAAAGAGATTGGTCACAGTAAATTAAGGAATTGACGTAAGGAAATGGTCAAATGGGTATGTCCAAGGGTCAGCCAAACATTTTGACCAAGAGGATTCATAAGAGGCACTGTCCAGAGTGGGAAAAGGGTGTTGGCCAAAAGTGGGAATGATGATTGAAACCCACACCGGACCACTACCTATTTAACTATTCATTTACCAATTATATAATATATACAATGACTAATGACATTAATATTACATCTAAAACTAAGGAATGCAAAGAAAACGTGACACTCTAAATGGTGTTTAGTTACATAGATATTGTCAGTAAATAAATAATTGTCAGATATGCTGATAAGCTGTATTTTTTCCTTGCATGTTGATTTCTTATCAAGTATAGGAACATTTCTCTGGAAAAACAAGAATCATTTTAATATCGTTGATGAACCTGTACGTGGAAACTGTTTTACAGGCAACAAGTGCAGCAATTACATCCTTCACTGTTTTTGCCAAAAGATGTTTTAGTTTTGCCAATAACAAAGATTGAACACTCCTCTCAGTATTTCAATTAAATGTGTTGGCTTGAGTGGGTTGAATGAAGGTGTCTTCAATCAGATGATGCAACATCTATGCATTCATGCCTTGTTCAATATTAGTATCATTACTATGTATGTAGAAGGCAGGACTAGAAGATTGTGGGTAAAAAGAAAGCAGCTAATCTTTGGTTGAATTGCTGCTCATGGGCAAGACTGAATTGATTAGATTCTCAGAGAATGTTTCAACAGGAAATGAAGGGTGACAGTTTTTGGCTTGATGTCGTTGGTAATCCAGATGACTATGTAGATGAATCCTCCATGGCAGGCATGTCGATGTACGGACAGCCTTGTGGGCTGGGAGAGTGTGACGTTAACCCTTTCACTGCAGAGGCAGGAGCTATGAAGTATTCTTCTGGGATGCTGTAGGTTAAGAAGTATCACATCTTAGAATGAGATACACAACAGATGGAGCATGCATGCTTTGTGTTTGTTTGGCTAGACTCTTTCTTCATGCCTTGCTGTTGAAGCAATAGTCTAGGCTACAACGTGAAAGAATACAGGAATTAATGAGAACAAATGAAACTTCAGTCTTTGTGAATATTCCACAAAGTGTTTCTGGTTTGTAGATGCAATCACAGGATACTATTCTTATTTCTTAGTAATGTTTCCATTTTCCAATCTCAAGTTGGAAGATGAAGTGCAAGTTCATATAATGCAAATAAACTGTCAACCAAACATAATTGTTCACCATTTACAAGTGATTACCAGTCAAATCAGCCAACTATTGAAAATATATTGTTTAATATCTGTTGTAACCCTGATAGACCCTGATTGGGTGGACGGGGAGAGGAATGTTGAGATTTATAGAACTGTATCGTTAGGTACAAGTAAAGAATGAACCCAAGCATATATGTGTTTCACTATGTCACAAGTGTTATATCATGTAAGAGGATTATGTTGGTACTCATGATAATAGATTTTGACATAAGGTTTGATGATGTACCTGATTCATGTAATTTCTTCTAAACCCTTAAATTAATTTTGACAGCTCTGTCTTGGATGATGACTTGCTAGTTTTAACGTGCCTTTGACAATGACGAACCCATGTTGCTTGTTGATAATAGTACATTAAGACCTGGATGCATGCACAGCATCAGCATTACATAGTATAATGACATGATCATTTTTAAATGCAGAAAAGTCACATTTTACTGAATGTTACTTGTATACTATTTCAAGGACCACATCAACATAATATGAATCTCCATAGTAACCTCATCATTGTATCTGTTATCTATCAGAGCAATGCATGAATCATATGTGAGTAGTCTGTCTGGCTTTCCGAAGTTAGTTGTTAGGCATTATCTCTGTGGAAACTCTATGTACCTTCCCATTATCCACATGGATGTAAACCTGGGAGTATACTGAGCTCTACACTCTCTTGCATGATCAGTTCACCTGACGCCACATATATATTTGAAATTTGATTTCTAGCTCTAGATTTGTATAGAGAATTTGTTCTGGCAAGGGTAGTAATAATCATTATTTCAAATATTATTTTAACATTTAAAAAAAATTCCCACTTGAAGTAGGTGTTGTATTTGGTAGGTCTCAAGACAATCTGACTTTTGCATAAATTTCAGGAAGTTTTTATCAAAACTTTTGCTTGCCACTGTTTGAATTGATGCATTGCTTTGAGTATGGGGCATCATAGGTAAAATGCTGTACATGGAGTGATGTGTGTGCTATTTGTGTCGCTTGGCTCTGTGAACACTTGAAGGATTGATACAAGATTCAAAAGAATGCTCATTTACTCAAATCCATGATGCAAAATCTTGATGCAATATTGAACTTTTGGGCACATTGTTGTCTTCAGGGATATGAAACAATGTATGATTGCATTAATGATGAAGTTTAAATTTGTTCATGCCCATAACTGAACTTGACCTTCGACCTTTATATCTTTCAGTGTCGACGATGCGAGCTAGTCAAGATGTATATGTGGCTGACCTAGCTCACCAAGTCAATAATAGTGTGACTCTACAGTGTAATTGTGATGACTATAGCTGTGAAGGGACCAATCGCTGTGAAGCTCTTCGGAAATGTTTCTCATCAATAACAGAAGTAGATGGCATCATCATGAAGAGAATGGTGAGTTGAACCAGGATTTATTACTCTGTCTCGGAGTACTGAGTAATCTTAGTCTCTGGGCTATGTATGGTACTCTGTCCGGATTCATACTCAGATATTATAAGTCTATCAGGTCAAATTTCATCCAGTATGAATTTTTGAAATTTATAGCTAACGGCAAGATAATTTCAAAGAGGTATTTTTTCTTCATAAACCAGGAAAATAATGACCGGAGATCATTAAAACACACTTTGATGTGCTGTATGACACTGTGCATGTGCGATGTATGTTCCCATAACAAAGTATTCAGCGGGTTATTTAGTCTGATGCACATATAGTGATGATTTTACATAGTGCCAAGGCACCTATTTAAAAATATCACTTACATCTTCAGCTATGGTGATTTAGGAACTTCAAAAAATACTTGAAAATGGTTCATCAAAATTTTTGTGTCATGCTTCAGCTTCATTAAGCCAAAATGGTTTGACCTAAGATTATGCTCAATTATGCTCATAATGACATAATATGGAAGTCGATGACAGATAATTCTTCAATTATTTCTACAGAACTTGCTCACATATGATGACAAGTTGGCATCAAAAACATTTATATCTTCTAGGTGTTGTCTGCAAGCACTTTTTAGCCCCAGTTTAAGCCATGATATTCCATCATTCATTATTTTTGCAGGGATGTGTGAATACAGAAGAACAGTTCAACATGTTTTGTAAGATGCATCCTTATCCAGACATCTCTGTGTTGTGCTGTAATCGTTCCTTTTGTAATAGTGATCTACAACCAACATTCTTACCAACCACAACACCTCGTATCACAGAAGGTTAGTATCATTTATCTGTCTATAATAGTTTCTCATGTAGAGTCAGCATGGATCTATAACTCAACCAAATACCCCAGAGATCTAAAGCACCAAGGGAAAAAAAAAACAGGGCTCGGGCGAATTTGCCCTAAAAGTCATAAAAGAGCCCCAAATTTTTTTTTGAATATTTTTCCCTGAAAGCAACCTGTATGGAAGTATTTACACTAGTTAACATGGTATATACAGTACATATATTAGACATGTAAAATAGTAATTGGGAAGGCCCTTCTGTGTGAGTGGCTCATCATTTCAATCAATATGGAATTATAAAATTAAAGGAACTCAATAATTCAATGTACTACAAATCGCTCTCATGACAAACAGGTAAGGAGTTCTGGGTTGGCAAGGATTAAAATTAACGTCGCAAAATCTATTTCTATTTCTTAGTAAAAAAATACACCTTCCCTTTGAACTTTATAACATATACATTACAATTCATGAACAAGGAGTCCATGGTTATGGGTCGGTGAGGAAATCATTCCAAACATGATATCAAGGTATCACTGTAGATTGAATCAGCAACCATTGTAAGCTGTTTTACCCCCAAAATATTAATCTCTGAAATCTGGGGAGAGAATATTTCGAAAACGGAAAATGGATGAACACCTAAGTTATAATGGTAAGTAAGTTAAATTCATTTTTTCTTCGAATGACTAACCAATGTAGGAACAATTCAGTGGATTTGATTTACAGTTGAAATAGAAAATGTACATAATCACAAATCTCTTTCTCGCACCAATCATGTGGGTAATAGCATGAATGATTCCCCTAATCAATCAATCATATAGGTATTGTTCACACTCTCCTCTTTTACCCAGAGATTTATCTACTTAAACATACTCCTTTGCAAGATACTTATGAAATTAAATCTTCTATCAGAAAGAAGATGTAGTAGGTAGACTTTTAAATTGCATTCTTCACTATGATAAGGTTAGGTTTATTGCACTCTAAAATATTTCAGTTTCATCTATACAGCATGTAGGAAGGAATGAACCTTCATGAGCTGTCAGTATGTGGTCACTCAGCTATCAATCCACATCTTATCTCATCAGTCATACCACTAAATGATGAAATCATTTTTTGTTTTATAAAAGCTGTAATCACCTCTACGTCTAAAAGAAGAGTGTAACATATAGATCTGTCTGTAAATACAAGGGATACTTCCTGTAATTTCCATGCTTGAAGAAAAACTGCTTATTTTGATTTTTGTTTAAAGTACATCTAAACCTTGTTTATAACCTAGAATCAGGTGTTAACTTGGGTTTCACAAGCAGTTCAACAAATGCACATAGGATGGAATAGAAAAGTGAATTGCAAGCCAGTATGTTTGCCTAGTTATATTGTTTATTTCTTTATCTTAGCCTAATGTAAACATTAAGATTGATGTGGAGTCACTGTCATTTGAAATACCAAGCCAACACCACGCTTCTCCTCTTTAACACATTTCATTCTTTATTTATATCATCATGGCTTATTCTGTTTTGAGAAAGTAAAAGAGAGAGAGAGAGCGAGAGACAGAGACAGACAGACTGACAGACAGACAGACAGAGACACAAAAAGAAAGAGTGAGACAGAGAGACACTGAAGAGAGAGCGAGATATATATATATATATATAGAGAGAGAGAGAGAGGGAGAGAGAGGGGGGGGGGGAGACTTTAATCACCTTTTTTCCTTGCCCCTCCTATTTTTCCTTTTGTTAGTTGTATTGGTTTCACCAAAGATAAATTAGCTTGTGTAAATGAGCCTATAATTATGTAGGATCTCTCAACATTTATCAACAATTTAAAAACTCCAAAGACAAGATTCTTAAAAAAATCACTAATGTTGCAAACCCCAAAATCAAAATGCTATGTTGAAGTATAAGTAATCTAGAAATGCTGGTCATGTACATGTACATGTAGCTTACACATCACATAGTGAACATGAAAGCCAATGTAATGAACATGCATGCAATGTATCAGATTTAATGTGAGTAGATCTATCTGTCTGTCTGGAGTCATTAATGTTGATTAGTATGTGTGTAAGATAGCCTTTTAGTCACGTTCTTTGCTCATCACTCATCACTCACTAAACTGAGGTAAGATAGTGTGACTGGTGTGGAGGGAGTCATGAATCCTGTCTGGAGCATCACATGAGTCCCTAGCTTAATATCATCTAATAATTTCATTGCAAAGCCTTCTTCGTGCTTACCCTTTTACTATTTTACATGAAATACCATATATACGTGTACATGTACTACATGTATATTCTCCTTATTGTAGGTGGAAGCAGTAGGATGGGGGGTGGGCAGTGGATTCTTTTATTCTTGCTGCCAATACATTGGCTGTATCACTTCGTAGTCCGTGCATTTTTTTCTCTTTCTTATTGGCCTTTTTTAATGTTAGTATCAAAATCGTTGATGAATGTATTGTTGTAATATGAATGACAATGATTTGAAGAAGAAAAAATAATCTCTTTCTTTTCCACATGCTTGTAGTTGGTTCATAATGTTTTCTCCTTCTAACATAGCTCTTTACCACATTATTTTCACCTGTTTTTCCCTCTTTATTAAAGTATTCTAAGGCTTCTTTAACAATGTTTAATCCAGTTTGCAATATCAATTTTTTAACTGATTTTTTATTTCTTTTTCAACAATTTGACTTGTGTATGACTCACTGCACCTGTAAGGTACCTAGGAACAAATTAACATTGCTAGAGAAAGTACAGCATCAAACCTTTTGACATGTCAAAGCAAGTGCTAAAGAAAAGAATGACAGAGCTCTATAGATGTATGTTTCTATGTATTGGATGTATTTACTGTAAAGACTTAAGAGTCAATACAGTATTTTGTAGAAAAGTACACTCAATCCACCTGCCCATGTTACCCGTATGTCACTGCATAGTAACAATCTCCAGAGGGGGGGACACCAGTAACCTATATCTTGGTCAACCCATCCATCCCTGCAATGAGCCATAATGACATTGGCTCCAGACTGCAATAGAATCATTGATCATCCAAAGAAAGAATGCTTTCTATCATTCAATTTAAACTCATTCCCTCCCTCCCTTCTCTACCTCCCTTCTGTCTCTCTCTCTCTCTCTCTCTTTGTCTCTTTTTCTCTCTATGTGTGTGTGTCTCTCTCTCTCTCTCTTGCCCTTTCTTTCTATATTGATCTGCCTCTCTCTCTCTCTCTCTCTCTCTCTCTCATCATGAGTCAGATGGTAATGAACAAGGCTAGGGAGACATTAGTATCTTGATAGTACTCTGCTCTTATTGTGACAGGTAGAATCAATCTTAGAGCTGGTAGTAGTCGTTCCGTCTTCCTGTAAAAGAGAGAGAGAGTGAATGTGTGAAACCGACCAATATAAATGTAATAACAGAGAAACACAGAATGAGAGAGAAAAGGATAGACAGACACAGAAACAGAAGAGATGTCATTCCCACTGATAAGAATGTTGCATAATAAACACTCCAAAATATAGATAATTATTTGATTCTCACATCCTCCATCCTCCCAAAAAGTTGCTTTCATATATTTTACATTTGTTTACTTGAAGATAAACTATGCTCTCCATGGGCTAAATTGCTACCATAGCCAAACTTGCACCTCTTGAAAATATTAGTCCATGTGATATATTTTCCATGTTCAATATTTCAGCCAAAGAGGCTCCTATGAAAATGAAACAAACAAAACAAACGTACTTCTTCATCATCAGTAACTATTACAAAAGACTTATTTTTCAAAGCCTGTGAAATGTTTTCTGGTGTACTGTATGAGACGGATGAAGAGTAGACATTCTTTAGGGCTTAGAAGATGTGATGAAATGCAAGGTTCAAGTGCGTATGTGCTTTAACTTCTCATATTAACATTGAATGGGTTAGAGAATGATGTGCCCTGTCGCCAGCTAGTATTACCAAGGGGTCAAATCTTGAGATGTTTGTGATCGTTGAAAGCCCACTCTTCTCAGTAGAGACTGACTATCTACTTCTCTAAGGGAAGTCAAGTACTCTTACATGCGTCTCCATCTCTTATGCTCTCACAGGAAGTCGCATTCTGTCTCTTTCAGATGACTCTGATAAAAGTCCTGTTAATAGGTTTGAAGTGGACCCGTTTCTAAATAAATTCAAAACGTAAACAAGTTTGGCATGAATTGTAGGCTTTATCCATGTAGCCGGCTTCAAAATGTTTACATCATCTTGACTGATCCTCTCACGGTTTCTAGCTTTCTACACTGTTTATTAGAAACAAGAAATTATATAACAATTTGATAGTGCATGAACTGTCTCCTTCTATGGAGAAATGGTGAACGTTTTGTGTTTGCACTGTCTTTGCATTCTACTTTTCTAAAGACATTCTACTTTACCGTTTGAACACTTCTTATGAATGCTTCTCCCAATCATGTGACTGAGAAGAAAAACAAAAGAACAAAACATTTGGCTTTTTGTTTTCAATCCTTATGTATGCTGATATTTAAACTAAGTACTGTCATCATTATGATCTTTATCATCAAATTCATGATCATGATTGTCACAATCCTTATCGTCATGTTCAATAAGGTGTTCTTTCACTAATTCAACCATCATACCATAGAGTGCATGCTGTAATATGTAAATGTATTCCAGCTAACATTCAAACCAACATGTATGGGACATTGGTCATTGAGACACGGTCGTTCACCTCCAACAACAGTTTTCATCAATTTTCACTTCTCAATTTCATTTCCTGCATACATTGGTGTAGTGACTGAGTCACTCATTTGGTGCAGTGCTCACACCATCCATTACAACCACAGGAACAGTGTTAGTGCTGATGATACCTGTAACACAGTGTTGTAGGAGAGAATTAGATGTACAGTATGCATTTGGTTTGGAGCCAAAAGTGCATTTACTCTGTGTTAGATTATATGTATATGATTTAACGCCCTTCTGCCTGGCTCCAAACAGATGATATTTTATTCCGGTATTCCGGTAAATAGATGATAAAGTGGATGGAAAAAAAAAAGGAGGAGTAGCAAATACATGCATTATAGGAGGAGAAGAAGGAAAGGAAGGTGTAGATGAGTCAAAAGAAGATAACAAAAAAGACCAAGATAAGAATAAAACTATGCATTGAGGCAGTGGTATAGAATAGAAGAGGACATTGAAGGGGAAAAAAGATTAAACAAGAAGTAAGACATTTAAGAGTATAAAAGTCGATAAATTATTCATCAAAGAATATAACATTTAGAACTAAGTCAGAATCAAAATGATTACACATACAAGCACTTCCTAAAATCCAATGTGCTTCCCACTGCATGTTTATGTTTAATTTTGATAGTCCTATTGATCTATAAATTTACTGGGTACCAACGGTCTAATACGGCACTTGTAGGAGACAGCAACGCTGTGTGATGTGGCATGGGAGTCGATCTGCCACTCAGTAACGGCCTTGAGTAGCAGCCAATTATGATTCATAGAATAAACATTGCTGCCAATTAAATTTATTTAATTGATTCTTGTAATGACCAAGAGTCGTTAATTGGTCGCCAAACCGACCTAGACCATAGCAGCAACTCATGAAAGAATATATTTGATTGGATAAGGAATGAAACAGAACAAACATCCAGTGTTATTACATTCTCTCTCTGTGGGTGCAATATTTCTCAATTTTCTTTCTATATATGTGTGCCTACTACTTTCAGGTTCTTTTCAAATTAGATTCAAAATAGAAGTGTAATCAAATTGAACTTAAATAATGTTTTTTAATAATACTTTAGATTATGAATAACTGTTCTAAGTTGAAGTGTATTTTTGTTTCGTTTTGTGTTTATCTCCTGTGTTGACATAGATTTGGTAGTCTCTACTCTCTTCACGTGCAATGGTAACTTGGCAGAATTTCCCCAGAAATCAGTTTCAGATTTATTTTAGAAACACATCCTTGTCTTGTCATTATGCTAGATGAGGTTTCAGGGTCAAAGAGAGGTGACAGATTTAAGAGATTTTACATGTACATGCAGCTATTGAAGTCAAATTCTTTAATCTTCATCGTCCAATGCAATCATCCCATGCCAAACTCATCCCTAATACACTAAGATAAACCTCAAAAAGAAATTGAAATATGATGATATTGAATGCCTTGCGTGCTGTGCTCAATAAACCTTTGATGAAGGAAAAGAGGTTTTTGTGTAATGTAGTGCAGCTGTAAGATGACCTTTGTATATAAGCAGGTTTTATGTGGTGTCTTGTCTGTTACACTGAGCCCATGAAGATTCATCGATTCATCTTCTATGAATGCATCACTACACATGGACTTGATTAGTCCAGTCAGTCTGTGAGTCGGTTTGTCGGCCAGCTAGCCAGTCGGCTTGTCAGGGAAAGAAAAGGACTAACCTTTCATTGAGAATCATCGTCAGTCATAATGAGCTGCATTCTCACGCACAAATATCCTCTAGAATGATCCTATCAATTTTATTCTCATTAATGGCATGGTCACTGATTTGTAAATAAAGTAAAAGTGAGACAACATACATGTATGCATTTATATTGCAACTTACAGTATAAAGGAACATTGTACTTCCTTACTTGTACACTGATTTTTCATTGAAGTCTATAATTGAAGGCAATGTTTTGACAACTAATACTTTGAATTACATTTATGTCCATGTAGATATGCTACAACACTTTTACATCAGACTCTATGAATCCTTAGCCTTGTGATGAGGGAAAATGAATAGTAAAATGCACAATAAATAAGATTCAGTTTGAAGATATACATAAATCATCTCTACATGTATCTTTAAAAATACCCAGGAGATAAATGATTTTTTTTTTCTTGTACAAATGTATGACAGGGGGATCTGGCAAAATTGAAAAAAATTCTAATAATTGGTCACTTTTTGCATGGAAAAAGTATCTTGAGTTGTACTATGTTATTCCGGGCGATTTGTTTTTAGTCCCCATCATTTTTCTTCATTTTGTACAAATAAAAGAAGTAAATATTTTCATGTTCGTTCCCAGCTCAGTGAGGATTACTAACTGCTACTATTTTATGTAGTGGCTGTCAGTTTGAAATTCATTTTGAATACATGAAAATGATTCATGATCTTATTGTTGGGTAATTTCTTTAAATGATATCAATGAGTTCATGTGCATGTATCGTCATCATGGGAAATGGGTATGTATGTGATGTATATACTGTATATAAGATTAATAAAAGCAAACTACTGATTTTTACCTTTCATGAAAATGTTAATTCACTCTAGATGTTATCTGTTATATGATGAAGATCTTATTGCCCGTACACACTTTTTAATGTAAACCTTTTACTATTTTTGTCTCCATTTTTGCAGAACTTGGTCAGAAGGTACCTTACAACGTGACCTACACCGTCCTGGGTGTGGTGGGACCATTGATAGCCTGTCTCATTGCTCTGACTATTGCTGCATACTGCTTCAAGCGTCGTCATCAGCAACGTATGGATGAGCTGAGCCATCAGGAAGCTCAGTATAGACAGGCTCATGATATCAGGGCTGTCCCTGCAGGAGATAGTACATTAAAGGTAGCTATTAAAACAGGGTAGTCAACTAGGTTAGTCAACTAGGTTAGTCACATAGGTTAGTCATGTATGGTAGGGTGACTATGTTAAAACTCTGATCTTTATTAGATAGGAAGGTGACCAAGAGGATCTGGATCTTGGTAGGATTGTTACCTTTGGAGTTTCCTAGATTAGTCATCTACGTTAGTCAACTACATGTAGGATAACGGTAGTCAACTTGGGTACGTGGACACTCAAAGGACAGCATATTTTATGTTTAGTATGATGATTACCAAATACTGCTACAAAAATTGCCTTTACATTTTGAACTTTGAAGTGTAATATGGGGAAGGAAAGGTTCACAAGACCACGTTAGGTTTATCATTATTTATTGCAATCAAGAGTCTCGGCCGTAGACCTCCGTTAGGTGGGAGTGTTTTCATTTATACATCTATGAATGTATTTCATTCAGACATGTACCAGGATCTGTCGAAGAACAATCGAAACGGTAATCATTTAAAATTATTTGACAAAATCACAAATGACCTGACGTGTTTTTGATTACCGACATTTTATACCACACTTTGTTGTCGGCTTCTTCTTTACAGCACATGAATCACATTGTTAATAATCCCATTATTTATTGGATGAATGTTTGGGATGTTGAGATTAGAAACCATAACCACTCTAGTACTTGTGGTTTTCATCCAGTATTTTTAGTTCTATTCTGGTAATACTTTAGATATCATGTAGATAAAATGAAAAGTGCTTAACTGCTTATTGAGACTTAATTCATGAATACCTGACATTATCCAGGAGATAAAATGTCTTAAGCATAAAGTGTTTAATCCTAAATCATGCCATTATGATTAATGAAGAAAATAATTTTCGACTCTGATGAAAATCATCAACGGTCACATTTCATGATAGAACGAAAGGAAGTAAACTAATATAATTATTGTTGTCATGCATTGTATTTCATATTTTAAGATTGTGTTACGATATTAAAAAGTAAAATGTAGTTTTTAAAGTTTCTACCCACCTTCAATTTTGTGGGCAAGCTTTCGCCACTCCTGTGGACTTTCTCAAGCTAGGTGATTAGTCACACGTTTTTTCAGCGCTACCTTGTGTATTGCGATCACTGGACCAAAGATAGGTGACAATAGGTACCCAGAGTCCCTGTTTAGTGTAGGCTTAATTCTCTTCATCCATATTCGCACATTGCAAAACTCCAGAGAATCCAAAACTCTGCTGCCAGGCTTGTAACACGCACGCGTTCTTGTGAACACATCACCCCAGTACTTCGTGAATTGCATTGGTTGCCGGTGACGTACCGCATTATGTACAAAATCTTAGTTTTAACTTATAAATGCATTCATGAATTGGCACCAATTTATCTGCAAGAATTAATCGAGGAATACAAACCCTCACGCAATTTACGGTCATCTTCACAATTAAACCTCGTATCTACTTCTGTGTCAACTCTCTCTTATGGTAATCGCTCCTTTCGCAAAGCTTCTGCTGAACTTTGGAACAGATTACCTTTAAATGTAAAAAACTGTCAAACCGTTAACCTATTCAAAACTAGTCTCAAGACACATTTATTCAAAATTGCGTTCAATGATTAATTAACTCTGTTCACTTTGATGTGTATTCCATATGTATTGTAATTTGTAGGTTTATTTGCATTTTTAGTTTTGTATAAGATGTAATTGTATATCAGTCTATTTTGTGTGTATTAGCGCTTAGAGACTTCGGTGGTAAGCGCTTTATAAGTAACGTTTTTATTATTATTATTATTATTATGGACTCTTTCACCTTTCTTGACCAGAAGTTGCTTTCAAAGTCAATAATGAGGGCATCATCCCTTCAAATAGTATGTCCTGTGTTGAGGGCGTGTTCAGCTAATGCTGAATGGGATGGGTTACTCAATCTGAGGGCTCTTTTGTATTCTCTTAATCACTCATTAAGAGTTCTGCCAGTTTCCCCACCATAGGAATTATTATAATCTGTGCAAGTAATCTTGTAGACAATGCCTGTCTTTTCCTCTCTTTGAATTGGGTCTTTTGGATGGACCAACCTACTTTTGTTAGTGTGTTAGGGCTTCTGAAGGCAACACTAATATCCTTGTCTTGGAATGCTTGTTTCAAGCGAGAGGATATAGTGTTGACAAAAGGAAGGACTACTTTGTTGTTAACTTCTTTCTTTTCCTTTTTTTACGGTATCAAAAAGGTTTTTAAACAATATATAAAATACTGATAGCAATTACTAAATGTAAATCTTAAAATTGTGTATATGGCCATAATATTATTGACTCAAGATGATTATTCAGGGTTTGCATTCTTAGACAACGTTCATTCATTCACCATTAGAGATGACTGTATGTTCTCTAATATTAAAAGAGTACATTTGAACTCTGCAGTATGCAAACCACGTCCATATGTTAAGAGTTTCCTTTCATGATGGACCAATTATAAATGTGCCCTCTTTACAAGGGCAAATGTTTAGTAAAGGAATACATAATGCTTCTTAGTACATTCACCTGTCTTTCAATTCACTACTATATTGACTTCCTTTTTCATATCCTCTCATATATAAATATAGCATCACTGAACAATTCACACATCCCAATGCTATCCTGTCAGTAGGAGCCTCTCTCACTCATTCTCTTGGAAAATGAAATTGACTTGAGAGTCACTAATCTCCACTTCCTCTTATTTTTTCCTGTTTTAATTTATGAGTGCTCCAGGGTTAGTCTGTTTTGTACGTACCCTGTCCAGCCCATAGGCAGGCGCATGAGGATCTACTCCTGCAGCCTTTTAGTGCAGGCTTGAGATATAAAAACATCAAACTTGAGTGACATCATATAGGACGCTAGCATTAACTCATCAGAGCACATTATATGTAACGTCTTCGTAGTCTGTAATATGAACTACATGTAACCTCATAACAATCAAAATCAAATCATCAAATCAAATCAATCAAGGTTTATTAAAGACATGAGAAGGTGATCTAACGTATGTTCCCTCAACATTTGCTCTAGGCTTTATTTCATTTAAAAAATATATGGGTAGGGTTGCCATTGGGATTTTCATATTAGGATTTAGGTATAGATGTTGGTTGAAGGGGTAAATCTACAATGTGTATGTGGGAATTCCAACTTGTGTATGAAAATGCATCGTTGGGCAATGATGGTAGGACTGAATGTGTGGTACAATGCAACAAACATTATCCTGCTCCATGGTACCTTTATCTGTATTGTGTTTGTATTTCTTGTAGGACCTGTTTGATCATTCTAATACATCTGGTAGTGGATCTGGGCTTCCATACCTGGTGCAGAGGACAGTAGCCAGACAGATCAACCTGCTTCAACAAGTCGGTATGTACTTACAATCTCCCTCTTTCTCTCTCTCTCTCAAGACATTTGTCTGAATATTTATCTTACTATGTTCCACATTTCAAATTGTCATAGTGGCATCGTCTCATTTCAACTAAACTCAAGATGAATGATCCATATTTTTGTGTTCAAATTGTGAGTATTCCTACTAAAGAGTCAGTTACCCTATCATTTTCTGGACTTTACCGTATTCTCTTTTCTATAAATCTAGTAAGAACCATATTTTTATCAGGAGTACCCAATCCTGTTTCTATTTTTATTTGTTATGAAATAATGGAATATCGTAAATCATACCAGTGCTGTTCCTTTGATACCTATTGTTTGTTTACATGAATGGTTTTGTATGAGTTATGTACAACTTTAGATACATTCTTTAATGTTTTGATTTCTTTCTGTCTATGTAGGTAAGGGTAGATACGGTGAGGTATGGATGGGTACATGGCAAGGTGACACCGTAGCCGTCAAGATCTTCAGTTCCATTGATGAGAAATCTTGGTTCCGTGAGACAGAGATCTACAACACCGTCATGCTTCGACATGAGAACATCCTAGCCTTCTTTGCATCAGACATGACCTCACGTCAATCCTGCACTCAGCTCTGGCTCATCATGGAGTACCATGAACGGGGCTCCCTCTACGACTACCTCAACCGTCATGTGCTTGATGCAAGGCAGATGTGTCGCCTGGCGCTGACGGCCTGCAGCGGTCTCGTTCATCTTCATACCGAGATCACATGCAACAACAGCAAACCTGCCATCGCTCATAGAGACATCAAAACCAAAAATATTCTTGTCAAGAGGAACTTAACGTGTTGTATTGCCGACTTGGGATTGGCGGTCCTGCACACGCAGAGGGAGGATAATATTGATATGGGAACGAACACTAGGGTTGGAACGAAGAGGTACATGGCACCAGAGTTACTGGAGGAGACCATGGATGTCAGGTGCTTTGAATCATTCAAGAGGGTCGATGTGTATGCATATGGCTTGGTCATGTGGGAGATTGCTAGGAGATGCGAAGTAGGAGGTAAATATTTCTATTTGTTCATTTTCACTGAATCCTAAGCAAGCATGCCCTTGCTCGTATTTCAGGAGGAAAGCTTCACCCAAGTTCTCAAATATGCTGACTGTATCTCATTCTTTGTGTGGATCTAACCAATGTCTTTGTGACTACCTATCCATAATCATGGATGAGCTGATGTGATCAGATATGTGACATGTCGGAATGGAGATACTGTTTAAAATTCTATCGAGATTAGAGATTTACCAAAACTTTCCTCTCAACTCTCCTCTGCTCATAAGATCCCCCTACTACAGAAAGAATAAGGTGGAAAGAGCAAATGGTGGAAGCAGAATGATTTTTTTTTTAAAGTGATTTTCATTTCTTGTTCAGTATCGAACAGTAAGATAATGATGTGTCCCTCTCCCATAACAAGCAGGAATAACTTTCCATTACTTTCTCTTCCTTATTGATTGTATTGCAGGTATGGTAGCAGATTACAAGCCTCCGTTCTTTGAGTATGTACCTAGTGATCCAAGCTTTGATGATATGAGGAAAGTTGCTTGTATTGAGAAACTCAGACCAAATATACCAAACAGATGGACCAACAATACAGTAAGTGGTTCTTCTTTCTTATACTATCTTCTGAGTATATGTTTCTCATCCATGTCCTTTATTGTTAAAATTGTTCTAAACAGTTTTTAGTACCAGAAGAGCATTGCAATTACCGAACATGTACATTCATGAGTATAGTTTCTATTAACTATACTGCGAAATTCTGTTCATACATGTACATGTAGCTTTTTAGATAATCTGGACAGATTGAAGTCAGAAAATGGTGTTCTATTTTTATTCTTGTCATCAGCAGTGCCCCATGCTACAATTTTACTGGTTTTTGTTTCTGCTCGTTTTGACAGAAAATTGTATTAATATATTTAATGTTTTGAGGGGATCTTTTTGTATATAGTATTTCCTTACAGATTTCCCTTGTATCTCTTTTTTTATGTGTGTGTTTGTGTAGTGATGCTAGAAACTAATGAACTGCTTCATCCTTGTTCCTCCTATTGTACAGGTGTTAACATCAATGGCCAAGTTAATGAAGGAATGTTGGTGTCCTACCGCTTCAGCTCGACACACCTCCCTCAGAGTGAAGAAGACTCTGATGAAGATCTCTGAAACATGTCCCAAGCTACCTGATCCTTATCATTGGGAAAAGATCATCGCCTAAAACATCATTCATCATACATTCTAAGAACTGCTTGTAATCCCTTAGTCACAGGGGTAAAAGAAGTGGTAGGTTTTGACAGAGAGCATAGAGAAGCTGAAGATTAGCATGTTCCTTGAAGATTTGCGAGTGATAAGAGGCAAGAATTGTGCAAATATTGTTGTCTCTTTGCATCCCATGTGTGTAATGAAGAGTAAACTCTGTTTAGCAGTGGATGTGCTGTCATAGAGTTTCAAGCTAGATGCAAGGGTTAATGTTTGAATCATAAAGAGAACAGGCTTGGTAGCACTATCATTGCTCTCTGTCTTCATCATGCTCCTAGTCCGGAGATGGTAACTGAAAATATCTTTCTTTTTATTAAGAGGTTTATATTTGTTACAACAAATCTGAATTATGATGAGTTATTGGTTGATGACTGCATTAGGTGACTGCATATGTTTGTAGTCCATACAAATATCAACACAAATTAATATGAAATCAATGATTCATTGTGATTTCAAGTTGTTATGAAAATTAGAAAACCAGAATTGCCAGGTTTTTGATCCAGGACAAATGCTTACCCAAGCTGTCATTGCTGAAGCATGTACAGAGAGATATGCAGATGATAAGGCAGCTTACAAGGATTATGTTTGTAAAGAACGTGGAAAACACAGTAGAGGGAATTAACTGGGCAGTAATAACAGTTTTGAGAAAAGAAAGAAAACAGGAAGTTAGGTGTACAATGTATTTAACCTACAGTGACCCAAGGAGAAATCTTGGGGAGGATGGAAGAATAAATAGTACACTTGCCTAAGCTCAACTGCATTTGAGTAAAGGATCAAATGGTCACCTTGCATTACAAAGTTTATCATTGATATATTATCAGAGCAGAACCTCTGACCTGTCTATATATCACAGATGTGACATGTCTGTTTAAGAATTGATGTCTGTGTTTTATAAAGAGTCCTGTAAATAGAGTAACCTTTGTATATAGACCAAGAAACTATTGCTGAATGTAAAATTTGAATTCTTCAGAGGATATTATGTTGCTTTATACAGCTAATGTAAATGCATCATGTAATGTTAAATGTTTTGGCTGTTTGGAGGGAGCCATTGCTTCTATCAACTTGGCAGTGAATTGAATTATCAACCAAATTATTATGTGAAATAACAATTACAATTACCAATTTTAATTTAAATGTTGATATCAGTTGAAATTTGCAGTTATGACTTATGAATGTTTACTGTCTTTTTCAGACTATGCGATTTGTATTTTTGGTAATTCTCAGTAACATTACCATATATTTGGTAATTATGATACTGCATCAATATAAATTTGTGTCATTTCCAAATACTTTCTCTGCTTGCTAAACACAATTTTATACATTTTTTTTTCTTAAAAAAAGAAAGAAAATCATCTCTATTTCTAGTGTAGCATCTTTAAGGCAGAAATAGAGTTACTTAAAAAAAGAGAGACTTCATTTAAAAAGAAGTACCTTAATTTAATATGAAAATCACATCAGGATAACAGAAGCCGTGAACAGATATTGTTGCAAGTGTGGTATTGATAAAATATTGTTTTGGATGCTATGATAGATCATTATATGGATTCCTTGTTATATCAGATATTATCTGTGCAGTGGAAGTTAATCTTTTATTTGTGCCTTTCTTTTTATATCATTTCATCAGATGGCATGCATTGTGGGTATTATGTAAATGCTGACATCAGTTTTTGTATTTATTATTGTTACTTGCCTTTCAATCTTAAAAAGCCAGTCATGTTATGTGTATTTATGTGTTAGGTGAAGATGGAATCTATCCAAGTCAAAGTGAATGCTATTTCTTCTTTGGTGTGAAATTTGGGGATTAATTTCAGCTCCCCAATCTGTGACTTTTCATTTGCACATCTCAAGCGCAAACTGCCTCTACATTCTTGAGATAGGTTCTCTTTCAGAATACTTGCTATTAAACAAATAATGCTAGTAAAAGTTTGCTTCACTGTTTCAAGATGACTCGTGAAATACTGAAGGAAATTTTAAAGGACTTTATTGAATATTTTGTAGAATGGAAGTAGTAAATATACAAGTATCATCTACTTGGAAAACATGCTCTGATCTTCTCACTGCACATGAACAGAGTGTTGGAAGGTTTGCATGTGGATGTGACAAATGAAAAGTCACAATGTCTCCCTTAGTAAAAAGATATGACATTGAAATATTAGCTTGGTTCTCTTTTCTTTTTATCTCATGTATGACTCCCCCAACAAGGACATTATTGGATAATCATTCTGGTGACAGTATTGCAAGGTATTCTATGCTCTAGGAGAAATATATCAAATGAATGAGATTCTTTCTTGTGTTTCTTTCTGTCTCTATTGTCCCTGACTCTCCATTTCCCTGTCTTTCTTTGACCACATCATTCTCTATGTCTGTCTCTGTCTGTCTCTCGTTCTGTCGCTCTCCAGCTCTCTGTCCTATGTCTGTTTCATGGACAGTCTACGGAGACAGACTCCCACCTGTCACATCTTCTCTATCAACATGTCTTGATTGGTCACTAATTGGGTGAGGTCAGTTTGCTTTGAGAACCATTCTCAGGCCGGCCGGCCAAGAAGAGTTCCAAACTAATTAAAGATATGGCATTCCATCATCACGAAGAGATTCCTGTGGTTCGGTTCAAGAAGCGTTTCAGAGGCTGATTAATTAGTAGAGTAGTTAAACAGGATATGTTTTTGCATGTCTAGATAAGGGTTTATTAAACATGTTACAAGCAAATTGGCAGATAATTTCAGAAATGGGAAAGTTTTAATCTAGGTATTAAAAGACAAAACAAAGCAAAACAAATCTTTAAAGTGAACAGCTATTGGTAGATGGAGTGCAAGAGTTGATGAATCAAGACTTATTACATTTTATTTCATCAGTTATTGGCAAAAGAGGAACAGTATACATGTATACTCTATTTATACAACATCCAGTGTTAGCAGAATAGTAACTTCAAAGAATAATGTGCAATTGCTTAGTAGTGTAGTTGGTCATAATTTGGTGAAATCGATATATCCAGAATATTGCCCTGGATGGAGGTATAATGAACTACTGCCATGCTTGTAGTAGCCATGCTTGGAATATAACACTGTGTTTAAAAAGATAACCCTGAATTTGCTAAAGATTTGAAAAGCATTTAAACAAATTATCTCCTAAACACAGGAATAAGTTGGTCTAAATGCCTCACATGTGGAAATATTTTGTTGATATTTGATTCACATCAACTGAAGATGCCACTATACTAAAACACTGTTGCTTCTGCTTCCTTGTCATGGGTTTATACAGCACTCTCCAACATCTTAGACAGATTTATGATAAGGGTAAAGTTGTCTATGAATGGAGATGCTCTATTCAAGATTTCAATTGCTGTATATAATGAGTTTGCATGTAGAATGAGTTATGAAAACACTTTTCATACATGCATGTTTCCTCACTGATGCAGTAATACATGAAACCCAAAGCAATCTTGTTATATAATCTTGCATTGAGTTATTTCAGCTATTGCATGGTGACAAGAATGACTCTCAGATATGATATGATCTATTTTTGTGACATGAACAAGATTCACTTTCTCGTATGGAAATATCATGGATATATTAATTTTCACATTCATCAAACTTCTTTGTAAATTGTTCTTTATTATATTATTGTTGTTATATTAGGAGAGGAAATCTTTCTTATTCTTGTTTAAAGTGTTAAGATCGTGATATGAATTGTGTATGTATGATATATATATATGTAAATAATGATGCTAAAATTTATAATTTTCACGTACATGTTTTGATATTGTTGATATGTATCTATGGTTATGTCATACTTTCATTTGATTTTTTTCTTCACATTTGTGATATTCAGATAGATAAAATTTTGCAGATCAGTATTAAAGGCATATCTAGGTAAAACATATATCGTTATGTTTTTGTCCATTATTAAATGGATTGTTGTTAATTGGTGAATGAAAGGTAACAGTTTGAGGCTTTGACATAAAATAATATGAAAATGATGATGATGATGATGATAGTGATGGTGATAATAGTGGTGGTGGTGGTGGTGATGATGATGGTGATGGTAATTCAATTGATACTGTTGGTGATGATGGTGGAAGTGATGATAGTGATGGTGATGATAGTGGTGGTGTTGGTGATGATGGTGGTGATGATGATGATGATGGTGGTAATTCAATTGATACTGATGGTGATGGTGATGATGGTGGTAGTGATGATAGTGATGGTGATGATGATAGTGGTGGTGGTGATGATGATGGTGTAGATGATGGTAATTCAATTGATACTGATGGTGATGGTGGTGGTGATGGTGATGGTAGTTCGATTGATACTGACTATGATGGTGGTGGTGATGACGATGATGGTGATGATGATGGTGTCGGTAACTCGATTTGATACTGATTATGATGGTGGTGGTGATGATGATGATGGTGATGGTGATTATAGTGGTGGTGGTGGTGGTGGTGGTGGTGGTGATAGTGATGATGATGATGGTGATGATGGTGGTGGTGGTGGTGTTGATGGTGATGATGGTGATGATGATGATGATGATGATGGTGATGGTGATGATGGTGGTGGTGGTGGTGTTGATGATGATGGTGATGATGGTGATGATGATGGTGATGATAAGAGCTGGAATGGACTGGTGTCATATAGTGACACTTCTGAGTCATTAAAGACTGTCACAGAAAACCCATCACATGCGACGCGTCCGAACTCCCGCAGTCTGAAATACCTAAGAATCTAAATTAGTGTTGGGGTTTCAAGTTGGAAAACTGAATACTCAGCAAGGAAGAGAACATTAATACAATACATATTATCTTGACAAAGACCATGATATCATCATCTGTGAATATCTTTAAATAAAAACTGAAATCACATCTTTTCAGTTAACTGTAAATCTAAGAATATCAGGAGCTCTTGTAGCGGAGTTGAATATATACTAAATGTTGGATAGTTTCTGCGCTCTATTATTATTTTATAAAGGAAATGCACTTGCGGTCTTTAATGACTCGAAAATGTTCATTTCAATTCACGTCAGATTACACAGTGTACAGCCGTATATTTAACCAATAATAGGTTATTCAGTGAACAATCATTTATTTTAATTGTTTAAAGTACCCCCCCCCCCCCCCCCCCCTCGAGAAAATAAGGACTCTGTATGTTATCACTCAGTACGTTGGAGTCTGTTAATGTGAATGATAAGAGATATTCATATGATACCATAGGGGTTAGCCGTGATGGCCGATTAGACATTTCTTATTTCGAAAATTCCTTTGTTTACGTAACAGAATATCAGCTTGATCAATTGATCCTCTCACTCACAGAGGGCAAAACTCTGAAAGAAATAAATAATTTAGTTCTGGTCGCAGCGAAAAGATCGCTGCAGCAAATAAGTAGTGCTAACAATGTTGATAACGATACTTAAAACATTGATGATACTGTTTTCCATACTACAATGGAATGCACAGATTACACTCAGTACATTAAAAATATAATAACATAATGTAATAAGAAAATAAAATAAGAACAGTAAAACATTATACAATATTATAATATGCTAAATTACACTCAGTACATTAAAAATATAATAACATAATGTAATAAGAAAATAAAATAAGAACTGTAAAACATAATACAATATTATAAATATGCTAAATTACACTCAGTACATTAAAAATATAATAACATAATGTAATAAGAAAATAAAATAAGAACAGTAAAACATTATACAATATTATAATATGCTAAATTACACTCAGTACATTAAAAATATAATAACATAATGTAATAAGAAAATAAAATAAGAACAGTAAAACATAATACAATATTATAAATATGCTAAATTACACTCAGTACATTAAATATATAATAACATAATGTAATAAGAAAATAAAATAAGAACAGTAAAACATAATACAATATTATAAATATGCTAAATTACACTCAGTACATTAAATATATAATAACATAATGTAATAAGAAAAGAAAATAAGAACAGTAAAACATAATACAATATTATAAATATGCTAAATTACACTCAGTACATTAAAAATATAATAACATAATGTATTAAATAAAATAGGAAAAAGTAACAACAATGATAAAAGGTATGATAAGATTATTGAATATAGAGGCTTGTGTATGGTGTGTATGTGATATAACAAATAATCTGCACGTACTGTTAAGAAACACTAACAAAGCCCATGAATGTTTTGCTTACGATACTATTTTTAGATACTATCTTAAAAGATAGATAAATATAAAACGAAATAAATATATTTTTAAAAAAAATACAAAATTGAGAGATATAACACGTGCCGTAAAGTATTTTGGTGACAATAGTCAAATTACTGACTAATCGCCAATAACTCGAAACACAACAACAACAACTCGTCTACCCAATATAGCTACTGTCCATTTGATTTCTATTCAAATTCTTTTCCACTCATTCCTGTATTTTAGCAACTCATATCTTACCCTTTATCGGTTTACACCCCTCTTCTTAGTAGCTTGTAACATCCACCTTTGAACTAACGTATAATCTTAAGAACTAATCAGTAGACGATAAGTAAGATAACTAATTATACTTGATTTAAACAAATCCGTACAGTGTACGATCTAAATAAACAGATCATGAAGGCGAGACGACACATTGCATCCAACTTGAAAAAGTCCATTCAGTGTTTCTGTGCCATGGATTATACAATATTATTGTTCAGTATGTGACCTTGTTTCAATAAGATTCATAATCCTTACGTAAAACGAAGGCAATTGTTTTCATTTTTCTTCTTCAAAGAAACTTTTAGTCAAGTGTCATTGATCACACTCACGCTGAGACGTCGACATGATTCGAGTTTGAGGAGAACTCATTGAAGTTTCGAAAAGGGAAAAAAGATTGAATTATTATTGTCGGGAACGAAATGCCAACAAATCTGGAGAGAATGGATAGGAATAAGATAAGTTTATCATTTGGTTCTGGTTCGAACGATGAGGAAAAGTTTGATTCAAACGGAAATTTAGAGCAAGCTATTTACGAAGTTGACGAGCGAACTCGGCTGATTGGTAAGAGTAGTAGTCTGGTAATTTCATATTCTGATGAGGATAGCAGATGTACTATTGAACCAAACAAACAAGGAAATGACACGAATGGTAAGTTATATTCGAAATCTTGTAATTTTTTCTGCTTAGCTTCTCAATTTATGGAGTGTCATTAAGAACATCAAAAATATCGATTTCACGACTTTACCTCAAAAACTATCGCTAGCTATTAATAATACTACTACTATTGTACACTGTGCACCAATTACATATATATTGTTAAGTTTCATTGTTTTTTACTATGTACAATGCAATACCATGTACTTTATTTTATTTTGTTGGAAATGAAAGAGAACAAATACTACAACTCTTCTCTTACTCCTACTACTACTACTACTACTACTACTACTACTACTACTACTACTACTACTACTACTACTACTACTACTACTACTACTACTACTACTACTACTACTACTACTACTACTACTACTACTACTACTTCTACTACTACTACTACTACTACTACTACTACTACTACTACTACTACTACTACTACTACTACTACTACTAGTACTACTACTACTACTACTACTACTACTACTACTACTACTACTAGTACTACTACTACTACTAGTACTACTACTACTACTACTACTACTACTACTACTACACTTGTAACTGATGCGGTTTAAGATTTTACCAACCATAATATGTAATTTAGCAGGTCAGTTTCCATCCTCTGATTAGGACTTTACCTAGTAATCATTGGCACTGATGGGTCGAGTGAACGAATACTTGGATGGTAGAAGCTATAACACCTGCTACGATTATTCACAAAAATGATTTATTTCCCCTCATACTTGTAAGTTTATCAAATATGTCTTTTGTGGCTTCCACTGTAGATCAAGATGAGCCAAGTGTTGAGTTTTCATCACAACGAGATGCCCGTCTGTGGAGAATAGCCAGGATTTTGGGGTACATCTCAGCAACTCTGCTCATTCTACTCGGTGTAGCATGCTTCAGTAAGTATAGGGCGCGTTCATGCTTGATTTTGAAGGTAGAATGAGCGATCTGAAACGCTCATCGTAAACGCTCATCGTGATCGCAGTTCCACGGTGTACTGTTCATGCTTACTTCTCTGGCTCATCCAGGCAATTCTCCTTGTGTGGCCTTAATTGGTCTTCCAGCTGGATTCGCAAACCTTCACTGTGCATGCTACGTAGACCAACTAGAGGTCAGTGCGTTGACCCCATTTAAACGCGTTTACAAATTGTAAACGCATCTTTTTTTGAGTTTACGATCGGCGATCGTGATCGCCGTTTTTCGGTGATTCTACAAAAGTAAGCATGGACGCGACCGTGTTTTAAACTAAACGCGTAACAGATGCCTGATTCTGGCCAGAAAAAGTGAAGCATGAACACGCCCTTAGAGAGTCAATCTGAGTGAATTAATATTATAATTACAACTTTCTAGCCATCATTCAAGTATGGAAGCAGACGAGAAAGATTTCTAAATAAGACAAATAAGAAAAGAAGAATATGAAAACATAAAATAAAATAAAACGAGAAAAAAGGTAAAGGAGGAAGACTGGAAGAGAAGAAGCAAATAATGAAGAATAAAAAGAAAATGAAGAAAAAGAAGAAGGAAGAGAAGAAGAAGAAGAAGAAGAAGGAGCAAGAGGATGAGAAAGAGAAAGACGATGATAAGAAGAGACAAGGGGATATAATAATGAAGATGAAGCATATGCATGAAAATTTGATTTAATTTTTCTCCCATAAATAAATGACTTTTCTTCTGCAAACACTGACCAAGTCTGTGCATTGCCAATCATCTTATGAGTCACTAATTAATTTGTTTTATCTTATTTCTGAAATTCAGTTGAGTCTTCCAGATCAGAAAGTTCGTCACTTTTTGCGTTTGCTGTAAGTATCTATGGAGAATGAATATTTTCAATTTGCCAATGCTAATTTGAGGGTATTGGCCGGGGGATGTGTTTCCAGATACTGTTTAAACATTTTTATCAATTTCTTGCAATTTTCTATGAAACTGTGGGCATACTGAGAAGAAGATGCCGCAAGATCCCCCTGGAGACGAATTGATATCAAAACTACATGCATTTAAATAAAAGTTTCATTAAGTTTGAAAACGACGAGGGGCAGGTGGGGCCTGGTAGCAATGACCTTCCAGTGAGGGAGTCAACTTGGCAGTATTTCCAGTATAGCCTAGGTATGGCTTCTGAATATGTACCAGCAGGGAGGCAGCAATGACGCTATTTCTTTCATTTGAGAAATGCCTTTCGTTGTGACAATGAACGATAACTGTCGACGTAATCATCATCATCAGCATCATCAATAAAACAGATTAAACAGTGAACAAGGACGATAAATTGAAGTTATATGGAAAACGAGTTGTTAATGTGCACGGTACATGTATTTTGACTAATGCCACCGGTATGGACCTTGAAGAGTTGATCAGTAACTTAAAAAATCCTGCTACATGCTTCCTTTCCCGTTCATTCAAATCCAGATCTTCACTTGATTATAGATTTATGCAATGTATTCTTTTTTAAAGGGGGGGGGGGGGTAGCGAAAAGGTATGTTAATCAGTTAATAATAGGTTGATAGAATAATGTAAGTATAGCTGTGATAATGTTATATCATATCAATTGATTAATCAGATAATTTTATAAAAATAGATTTTCTTATAATAAATCTGAAGTCTATCCAAAGGTTAGTCGGTCGTGAACTGCGCAAAGTTTGAATTCCGGGGTTTTCCCCGACATGTCAATACACTTTTATCCAAGGCGGTCATGCCTATCAGATAACAATGATAGACTGGTGGGATTCATAACGTAACATGCAGTGATAAGACGTGAGTAGCCTGTGTCTAGGTAAGATCAGGAGTCCAGGTTTCATTCAAAGAAATCAAAGGTCTAGTGTACACAATCGTGTTAAGTCCTTCGTATCAGATAGAGCTACCCTTTCAAGGGGGAGGGTGGGTCACCTTCATGTTTCAGGGAGTTGAATTTCTTATCGGTCTATTACAAGTATGGGTTTAAATTAATTACAATAATAATAATAATAATAGTTCCTTCAATAGCATAGGACAGTAGACCCTCATAATGCGCTTAACAACGTGCAATTTTACAATCAATGGCAACACTTGTAAAAAAGATAAGCTTTAAAGGCTTTTATGAATACTACGACGTCTGTAACGGAGCGTAGCGATACTGGGAGAGCGTTCCAATGTTTTGGGCCTCCACATGCCAGTGCTTTGTCGCCATAGAAACGCGACAGACAACCAAAATGAAATTCAAGCGAACGCAATCCTGATAAAAAAATGCCTGTCAATCATTTTACTAGAAACTAATTAAATTCCCATTTGTGTTGATTGGTATCAACATGAAATATATTTGCTTCATTAACCCCAATGCACCTGCTTAAAACAAGCAATCTTCCATTACATTTAATTATACTTCTTTTTTGCAATTATGCTTTAGCAATTTGTTTCTCTCCTTTTCCTTCGAGTTAAAACTTAGATTCAAAACTTGCTATCCGAAAATCAACGGAATTCATTTTTTCATCTTTGCAGTTCAGTTGTTTATTGGATTCTTCGGGAGCAATGGTCGTCATATGGAGATCGTTTTCCACAGTCTCCGTACGTAAATCAAGAATTCGAGAATTGCAGTAAGTAACTCGAAACTCTTTTTATCTTATTTATTCGATATAATGTATAAAATTCATTGCATTTCTGACGCGATTTCATTGTTTTAAATCTTCTTTTTTAAAAATATGCTTATTCAGCTTTTAATTTATGCATCTTTCTATCCCTTATCTCTATGGATGGGATCCACTTTGAATACTGCATAGTCGCTGCTATGACAGACAAGCCTCTGATATTTATCTAAGTTGTCAAGAAATAAGTTTGTTCAAAAGTTATACCAAAAATTCAGTAAACGGGTCTATTAAAATTCAATTAAGTGAAATCTCTTTATAAACTAAAAAAAAAGGGACACCATTTGAGAATTGAGCCATCTCATCGCCTCAATGAAAGGGGGCGCTAGACCAGTAACATGACCATGCGCCCTGACAAAATGATTACCCTATGAAAACCTTTTACCCTTTTATTCAGATCACAGGTATTAATTGGCTGCTTATTTTGGTTAGCTGCTATGTTCATCTTGATACGGGCTATGTTATATCTTTACAACCTTGATGAACAAGATGAAAAAGAGGTAGGTATGATAAACTAACAATCCTATCTTTCTGACTGTTTAGATTATTATAAAAACGCATAAAAATATAATGCCAGTAATAACATTATCTGAGCAGTAGCGAACCAATTTGCTGCTGCTACTACTTCTACCAGGCACGTAGCCAGAGTTTGATGTTTGGGGGGGGGGGGGGCACGTGCACGTGCCCCCCCCCCCCCCCCGTGGCTACGTGCCTGACTACTACTGCTACTACTGATTCTACTACTACTATTACTACTACCACTACTACTACTACTACTACAATTGCACTGCTGCCAGTTGCTCCCATATCTCCATGTCCCCCTCCCACTTTCTTTACCTTATCTATAAACATATTTATCTATATATCTTATTTCCTCATGCAGAGTGAGATAATCTACATTCTACTGGGTATTGGGTGTGGATTACAGCTCTTTTTCTTCCTCACCAAAACACCCATCGCAGTGGTACTAAAGAGCTCGGCTCTCATTGCTGATGGTAAGTTAGATCGCAGGAAAGCCAATATCCAGAGGAATATAATATAGTCAAATAGGCCTTTTCTGAGAAAAATCATGAACATTGCTTGCTGGAAGCGATGTACGTTTAAAGCAGCAGCTGTAAGTTTTTGTCAAACTGAATTTAAGTCTTGATATCAGTAGAGAATTGAAAAAACACAGATTAAAACAAAACAATCACATGCAATCGGAGAAATGCGAATGGGCTTCCCAAATGTTCCCCTTTTTAATCCATGGAATTCGCTTTCCCTCTATTTAGTTAGGGGTATATACCCTGGCCAGAATGGCCTCATGATTTAACGATTAAATCTTCGAAAAGTTTTAGGACCTAAAATGCAGTTTCATTTGTGTTTTTTTGTTCTCACGAAGGAGTGAATTCTTTAGCTGCATGTATCTTGGCCATCACTGGTATCGTCGTCTCCGTTCTAGGCGAATCATCAGAGACACTGGCTATCATTGACGACTTGGTCGGCGTCATCGTAAGCTTCTTCATCGCTAGCTATGGAACATAGTAAGTATTCAAAATGCAGGGGGTGGGGATTTTTCAACCTCTTTGAGTCGTCTCTTCAAACACATTCTATTTGAGCAACTAAAACATGCCTGATTCTGATGTAACTTGTTTTGAATCACTTTTATCTATATTTTCCATGATTTGATTTGTTAGGTATAGGATAATAAAGCTTGTAACTCAAATTTATAATCGCCGGGATCTAACAAAATTAATTTGTCAATTTATAAAAGTTTTCCGTTTATGGTACATTGTGCGTATGGCAAAATATCAATGATAAATCCTGGTGGGAGAAAGCTTGCCTGCTTTTGAAAAAAAAACTGTTTTGGGGTCAAATGCATTTTACGGTTCTTTTAAAATTGTTTGCCAAAGGAACGTAAAATAACACCCGAAACTGCGTTTTGTGAACGAATGATAACGAGAACCAATAAACTCGGTGTTCATTTTGTTGTTGTTGTTGTTGTCTTGCTTACGTGAACCTGACAGACTTTTAAACATTCCAATTAATCAAACAGTTGTAACAAGTTCTACATTTAAGGTTTATTTTGTTTATTTCCCAATCGTAGCCTCTTAACCATAGTTTGGATGGACCCGTTTGCATCAAATGTGTTCCATATCCCACAAGCCCCTTGTGCCAGCCGATCAGCATGACGTCACAGCTTTTACGGAACATCGCGACGTCAGAATAAGGCCTAAATAAAGATGTTGTATTGCCCTTTAGGTGCCAAAACATGAATTGGTCGGTTGGAAATATTTTAAACTTCCTCTTGGTGCTGATATTACTCAGTTTTGAATACATTTTTTTCTCTAAAAAAGAAAGAGAGTAGATTTCAAGATATTTGGGTCGGTCGCAATTGGCAATACAACATTATTTTTTGTTTGTTAGGCCTAATGGACTTACATTTTGCCATGAGTACAATTGGCAGTGTACGAGAGACTATGAGGAATGCATTCAACATGTAGTACTGCTGATGATTAGTCAGACTATAAATTTATCGTGAGCCAGCTTGGACGACAGAGGTTCGGTGATGTAAGCTTTGGATGTTGCCATGACGACATCACTCTCGGGAGAGTGTTCAGACAAAGGATGACATCATGTTCAAGAGAATTGCATTATTTTAGCCATTCTCCGGCCTGGCTATGATGCCTTATACAGAAGAAAAAAATTAACAGCACATAGAGGTTCGAAATCGGCAAAAATAAAACTTTAATTGTTTTGAAAGCAAGTAACATCAAACAATAAATATATATTCAAGGAAACTGACATCTGAAAATAAATAACTAACATAAATCGACATGATATATACATCTTGGTAAAATGATATGCCCTATAAACCCAGACTTTGCATTGAAGGCAATTCTTTTCATGGTTTTACTTGTGCAGAAAATACGTTTTTCCCTTCATGATTCTGCTGTTAAAATCTTTATATACACGCATTGTCATGAGATTCACTATGAGATTTGTTCTTCTTAAATCATTTAAGTATTTTTTGTACATTGAGAATCATCTAGCGTTTGTATATTTTTACAATTTTTAATATTGTATTTCATGTATTTTTCAAACTTGCTTGTACAATGTGAACGATTCAGCCGTTGACTACTAATCATATTTTGTATTATACCATGAATAAATAAATAAATAGATAAGAGATTTGTGACGAAGGATTGCCATGAAGTCTAGTGTAGAATGTAATTATGGGACCATCGTGACCACACATTTTCAGAAAACTATATTAACTAAATAACTGATACAAATAAATGCTATAAAGATAAATATAACTGAGGTATTATGGGCAAGAAATATTATCCAATAATGATATAATAGATTACGATGACATATTTATATACCGTCCCTAGACGCGAAGCCTCACATTCTATAGTTCCACATTAATTTTGATTAATTTGATTATTTCTTAAAATAGTGGACAGCGACATTGCATTTCTTAACAGCCCAATGAATATTAATAACTTTAAAATATGCTCCAATACTTAGATATCTTAATACCTGCCAAGAAAACAAGGGCGTGAATTTTTTTTTCTTTCACTTTATTTATTAAAACAAAATAAAATAATCAAACTCACGTACATTTTGTTTAACATAACAACTATAATACTTTACACATACATTTCTAACAATTCAGGTAAATTATACATTTTTCGTTTTCCTTTTTTTAACAGAGCTGCGTTGATGTCCAAACGTATCCAAACTTCTTTCAGAAAATTATACCGCAACTCTTTTCCCCTTTCATCTTTCCCCTTTTCGTTTCTCAAAATGATGCTTCAAAATGCAATTGTAACAATTTCATCAATATCTGTTTCCAAATAGTTTTCTTTTAATACAAAATATCAATATTAAAATCAATATCTACATTATAGATATAAAGGGCATGAATTATGGCATTTACATTGAATGTATTTCCATTAGAATATGTAAAATATGATATAATATGGCAAGATTTGGTATTTACATATAGTGGACCTTGTGGCAGATTAGTCCTGTATTTTCAAATTTACAAAAAACAAGTGTTTGCAACGTGGACACAACATTACAAGGAATTGAATCATCATAATCCTATCCACAAAAAGAGGAATAGGTAATCTGGGACCTGTTGCATAAAACTTACCACTAATGGTAACTACCATGGTAACAGGGCTCAACAGCCAATCAAAATCAAGTAATTGATGGCAAAGTTACCATCAATAATAATTGTTATGCAACGGGACCCTGATGTTTGTGATGTATAATGTTATGCACTATCGCAATAATTGTTTGTAACATGAATGAGTAAAACACTGTGACTTTACCACGCTCTTCCTTATCCAAAGGGTACGCAATGACAATATAGCAATAACAAGTAATTACAACAATTAGTACTTTTGGAATTGTGTAACGAACAAGAACAAAACATAAGAAAGCCCCACATTAGAAGTATGTTTATGTTCTGATCCAAACATTTATGGTTATTGCAGCAGAATAATTTTTCAGAGGAAATTATAACTCAATTCATACCGAACCGATTATGATCATATTTAAGAAGAATGGTTATTGTGTTTCGGTGTTGAGGAAAAAACAGTCCCAAAATAGGCTCAAAATAAATACACTACACATGCTAGTACATTGGCACAAAATCATCCCAATAGACATGCAGTTAACATAATTATTGAGGTTTTGTAATATAGTAACGAGATGTTTGTTATACCTGCTACTTGGAATTTGAATGCTACTTGGAACCTGATGATAAAGACTCGGTAATAATTGATCTTTCACATCTCATTCTAATTTTCAATTTTCCAAAACATTTCATCATATTCAGATCAATTAGCTTAGTTTGCTGTTTTATCTAGCAAGCCAATTCCGAAATCCAAATGAAACAACATCCAAATTGAACATTGGGCAAACAATACCATTCTAATGTAGGGCTTTCTATCAATATAGTCTTCTAGAGAATGAATACATTTTTGGCATAATGACAAAAATTCATTTTATTTAATATACACGATGAGTTTGAACCCAGCAAGTTGTACATTATCATCTGAAGTGAATCGAATTAACCCATCGTATCCTGAGAGACGTATGCTATACTTAGAAGATGATGTACCACATCGAGTTAGCTTGTCATTGGTTAATAGATCTATCATCTGCACAAGGGTGAAAAGGAGAGTTGAAAGATACACAAAATATGTTATAAATACTTAACATGGATGGGAAGACGAAGTGATGTTTAAAGGAATGGACTTGCATGAACTCGGCTGCAGCAAGTGTTCCCGTAATTAAGTAAAATTAATGAATAAATGCATAAATATGTTATATTCAAGACCAGACACCTCAAGACCCATACCAAGAACAGAGGGTCCAAGACCAACATCATTGATAAATACAATGTAGACCGAAAGAAGAGAATGGGAGATGGAGAAAGAGAGAAAGAGAGATATATATATATATATATAGAGAGAGAGAGAGAGAGATAGTGAGAGGGAGAGAGAGAGAGAGAGAAAGAGAGAGAGAGAGAGACAGAGAGAAAGAGAGAGAGAGAGAGAGAGAGAGAGAGAGAGAAAGAGAGAGAGAGAGAGAGAGAGAGAGAGAGAGTGAGAGGGAGGAAATAAAGGAATATAGATAAACATGATGCATTTCATATGTATCTTCAAAAACATTTCATTTCTATTATTCTGTATATATTATAGAGCACGTGTGAAGAAAAGTTTTCAAAGTTTCATTATCATATATCCTCATGCTTACATTGTGTTTTGGGGCGTTTTTCTTTGTAAGAATAATAGTAATTAATTCAATTGGACTGACTATTGTTTAAGTACTTTTAAACACCCTGTACAAAATAACTAGATGAATAATCATATCAAGTCATTTTGTGAAAAATCATAAACTAAAATAAGGAAATATTCTTAAACTAAAAAAAAGATTTGTAGGAAATTGAGTACTCACCTCTAGTTTATCGTGCTTACATCTTGGTTCCTTTCCTTGAAGTTTGAATACTTTAACCCTAAAAGTAATCTTCTTACTAGGATCTCCTATAAACCTATAGGTACAGTTCATATTGCTTGGATACTTAGAAGGCCACTCTGGACTCGTGACTATTGTCTTTCTGTCTGTTATTAGTTTGTCACAATCTGGAGAATAAATGAGAAAAGAGGACACGATATTCAGAGGTGCTACGTCTTAGTACGAATAAAAACAAATTTCTTCTTTTCCCAATTAAGTATAGTATGAACGCAACCAGGAGTCTCTTCTAATCCTGCAGTAACACCGCCGAACCGGTTCCACACCTACCAGCTCATAGCCATACGATGTAATGATTTGTTCGGACCGTTGTCGGTCTGATCTCGGTCTCGCCGTTGTAACAGATGTAATATTGTGTTATTAATTAGTGATTATAATTCACTCATTTAACTCTATTCACAAGCTGTGGGTTTCATCGTGCCATATGTGTCATGGTACTATGATGCATGATGACATAAACGTCATATAGATTTATACCTGGGTAGAAATATCGTATGAATACGATTTTTCATTTAAATGCATTACTTTCACACCTACGAGGTAGACAAGTAAAACATAACATTTCTAATCTTACAATATCAAGGTCCTCTCTTTATGAACACATTGGTGAGAAAGTTCTGTCGATTCTGTCATAGAAATTGTTCAAACTGATGACTTATCATTAAACTTACCATTTTTATGTCGGCTTTTCCGTAGATGATAAAGAAGTTGATAGCCATGACCTTGTTTATGTGTTTTATGTTCAATCGCTATAACATTACTCTCTGTTTCCATAGTAACCTGGTATTGTTTCCCGCATAACCTCCGCCTCGATTCTCCTATTCTGATTTCTAATGATTCACCTACAAAGAATAAAGAGAGATGGTAGAGAAAGATAAGATACAAATTGATTAAACAAAGAATGTCAATATTCAGATGTTATAACCAAATAATATGTAAAACATAATTACCATAAATGGCGTTCATAACTGTTATGGGATTTTGTTCCCAATACTATATCAATAATCATACTGAATCCGGACTTTGTATTATAGAAAATAGTTCGTTGTAAATTATATCATTCATTGTCAATAAAACATGTGGAAAGAAAAATTAGTGTGTTACTTTTTAAGAGTTGGGGTTGTTGAAGAAAATAGTTGATGAGGAAACTAATTTTTTTCTTCATAAAGCGATATGGTAATCCACTACTAAAGTTACATAACAAATTGGAAATAGCTAATATGTTAAGTAACTGATTTTTACTTTTGGAGACAAGGTTCAGAAAGAGAAAGACTTACCTGCATCACAGTCTATATACATCTGTTTAATAGTGAAGATGATATCTTTATGAATAGGAGCTACGATAACAGCAGTACATGAATCTCCACCAGTCGGTCTGTTTATCTGATCGATGTAACCATTCTTTCTTCTCGTCAAACCGTTACAGGTAATATCAACTGCAACAAAAATGAATATTCATGAAATAATTAGCATAGAAAACGATGGATACATCTTTATGCATATTGAATTCACTTATACATTTATAATTCATATACCACTCTTTAAAATAATATCTGGAGTTCCGAATTGATAACTATAACATTTTGTGTACAATACAAGGATATATCGGTTAAAATACTAATATTAAAAGAGGTCATTTTATGCGAATCGTTTTCTCTTGCAATGGGTTATTATCTATTCATCGAGTCTGAACTTAAAAAGGATTGACCTTCTTTTTAAAGGGGAGGTCTGTGATGGTTTCGTCTTCTTAGAACATGGTAGCGCCCTCTATAACCATGGATAAGTACAAGGGCAACTATAAGGGAGTTTACAGATAGCACATGGTACAAATGACCCCAAATATCCACAGATCTTTTACACATGGAGAAGTTCCACTTTGAGCATTTTAGAATAATAACTGCCAAAGTCCTAGATGTGCTTCATGAATACCTTTTGTTTGCCCTCTTGAAAAGAATACTTGCGTATCATAGAATGTACCGTTGGTGCATAAATGAATAATGTTACATAACTTTCATGAGCGCATATCCAGTATTCATCTCTGTGGGTTTTACCTTTTTGGTACAAATGACCTTTATCTGCCCATGCGCAGATTGTATCTGTAAACTCCCTTATTCCAAGAAATGTTCAAGAGAAATCTTGACTGACATTTTATTAAACACATTTTATATCTCGGGGATGGGATGGAGAGTGTGACTTTTTCTTAATTCATATTACACACTAAATCATAATAAGGTTGATATACATACGTGTCTATAGACGAAGAAGGGCCATGTAATGATGCATGAAGTGGGGTGTGAGGTAGAGGATGCATCATGCAGTCATTTCTATCAGGTCTAATACAAGCACAATGATCAGATGTCTCTAGGCAAGCAATATGGTCTACAAACTAACATGCGTGCAGCAATATATAAACAGGCAATTATCATCTCAAGAATCGTCTCCGATATGCTGATTTCCTGGCAAGGCAAGGCAAGGCTCACGGACAAGTATCGAATAGAAAGTTTGTAGTGCTATTGAAAAGGTAAATATCAAATATGTTTCTTTGGATGACGTGTTTGTCTCATAACCAATCAAGGCAGAAAGCGGTAGAAACTGGATCAAACTGGTTCAAACTTGTAGAACATCAACATACATTGTCTATTCCATAAGTATAATTAAAATGATCCATGCAATCGCGAGGTTGACTCGCATGAAGAGATAAAACACGTTCCCATGCAATGATACTGAAGAAGATGATGATAGTTGCATTAGCAGTGATGACGACAACACACGATTTGTTTCTAGATTCGAATGCAGTACAGATTCATCAAACTCAATTGCATTTCCGTTTTCATCGCCATCTGAAGAATACAGGAATACGGATTCATCAACTACCATTTCATTACCATTGTAATCTTCATCTAATGATAATAGAGCAGTTAGCAATGTCGACGATGACGACAGTATTGATGATGAAGACGGTGACGACGACGGTAATGACGGTGATGTCGCTAACGATGACGGCATTGTTGATATCGATGGCGAAGTCGAGGATAAAGGATCTGTAGTATGCGGTGACGTTGAATTCGATACAGATGTGGATGGGCTATGGGTACTATTAAAAGATAGTGTCTTCGATTCCGATGCTGCTGCAGTTGGAGATGAAGTAGTAACTGGTTTAGATGTGATATTATTTGACACGGGGGACGCTGAACTCGTGGATGAAACACGGTTAGAAATCCCATACACATCCGTAATCGCCATGTTCGTTGGAACTTCGCTGGAAGGCGATGAATGATATGTTTTCTCCAATTGTTCTGAAGTTTGGATAGCAACATTTTGAGAAGAAGTGTCCAGATCACTTACATCTGAAAGAGAATCGGATCTAAAGGAATCATTATCTATGCCATACGATTCATCAGTTGTCTTAGTTGAGCTTTGCGCTGTATATTGGTGAATCGTCGTCATGATCACATTGTCATATGATGTTGGACTCGATGTCGAAGTTGACGAGGCGATCGAGTGATTCGGATCCATCGAAGAGCTGGTAGTAGGTGTTACCATGGTTACTGGATTGCAATAAAGGAAGCCAATCGAGCAGGTTTGTTAGACAAGTGCAGCATGCAGTTAGTACGAAATACCGAACAAAGGCGTGTCACAATACGTATTTTTGAAACGGTACATTATCAAATGACTCGCAATTCTGCAATTTTGATTTTTATGAAATACCTAATACTATCTGTATTGGATTCAAAAATATTTTATTCCTCCCAAAGAAGATAGCCGATCATGAGATCTGGGTATGAAATTTTGTTTGAATTTTCGTGAAAAATATATTTTAAGGTCATTGAAATAACTTTAAGTCGATCTCATTTCTTGTTAATGCACATGCATGAGTCTTAATTCAGAGTTAGTCGTGTGAGAATTTTGTTGTTCATAGTTGCAGCATGCATTAGTATTCAATACAGGACAATTACATGCAAGTTGTCGCAGCAGCGTGCACATACCATTTTCACTGTCTATAGGTCTGGGGCAAGGTGCCTCGACACACTGTTCTTCAGTGGCAGGTCTGAGGTTCGGATCACATAAGTCAGGTACTGGTTCTCCTGTTGTATTTAGAAGGCACGCTATGGCACGCTTTCTCCTACCTACATTGCATGTAGCTGAACACTGCAAGAGTAAAATCATATCAATATATTTATATATACATATATATATTTGTATTTTGTATATAAATATATATGCCTCATTCTTCCACTTTATATTTTATTGCTTTCATTCTTTTTTAAAAATAATAATAATAATAATAATATTCGGTTCTTTTATAGCGAATATCACATTATAATTATAACGTCGCTATGCGCTTCCAAAGAGCATTGGAAATGATTACCCTAGCTTTAGCTCTGGCAGCCGTAATCAGCGCACAGCGCATTGCAAGGAATAATTCTTCAAGTGATAACAGCGCTTCATTACTTTTATATCTATCCACAGCTAATCATGAATTCTTGTTATTGTGCAGATACAGGGGAGGGTGGCTAAGGGGTGGCACGTGCCCCTTGGAAAAAATCTAGAAAAGATGAAGCACACATTATGTAAAAGAAATTGTCCCTGATTGAACTTTATTTGGGCAGTAATTTTCGACTCCAAAAAGGCACATTAAAATAAACTCCTGACTTTTTCTTTCTTTTTTGTTGCTTGTCACAGATTCATATTTTTATTGTGCCCCCCCCCCCCCACCTCAACAAAAACCTGGATCCGCTACTGGCGGTTTTGGGACTATCACATCAAATCTCACATATAAAGTCATCTTACGGCACGGAAAGTTCTATTTCAGATAAGCATGATTAGAGTTACTTTTGCTTGAACCAAAAGTAAAGCAGTATAAAAATCAGCTAAAGGGTACATTTTTGGAATCAATTAATGAATTGACATACTAGACTCCACTGTCCAACGACCCAGACAGGTACGGGGCAAGGCTGGTTTTGACAGCTACGACGCTCTGATGGTCTCTTGGTCGAGTCGCAGAATAAATCACTCACTTCAGCTGCGTCACCTCCTATATTCTGAATAGATACAGAGAAAATAGGTTCCTTGTGTAAATCATATATATTTGGAATTAAATCATCGATGCTTTATAAACATGCGCCATCTATCAAAGAAGCTATTAATTTTATGTGTCACAAATTACCAATATTTCTTATTTCTAAGAAAATGGCCAGATATAATCTTCCGGGAGGTGAATATCTTCTTAATCTTTCCTTTTTGTCGAAATGTAGTTCATTCACATTAATTTTTTTAAATATACAATGTTCAATTTTTCTAACGGGGGAGGGGGGCATCCATATGGAATCTCAATGGTCATTGCATTGCAATGATAGTTGCTCTACTAGCATACTTATTCATTTCAATGGATATGAATGTTTTACATGGATAAATATATATGAACATTCTTAACGAGTTAATGTCGAATGTTACCTCTACACAGAAGACTCGTCTGATCTTGATCCCTCCTCCACACGTCACTGTACATCCACTTATCATCTCATGCTGCCAACTATAAACAACCAAAATAACAACGGATCAATAAACAACTTTGTTGGAATATAAAAGAATAGTATGTCAGGTTTAAATTAGATAAACAGAAAGTATTTTCTCCTCGGAGGTGGTACCGTCAGTTATACACAGTGCCATATCACAAAATGTTGCCTTAATTTCCACTATATTGTAGAAACCAAAACCGGCTTAAACGTCAAATAAAGTTGTGTTCTAAAACATGTCATTTTCTAAAAATATCGGGCTTCTATAGGGTTAAAATACAAGCCATGTGTCATAGCATGTATCTAGATTGAAAAGCCTACACGCATTCCACCTTCTTAAACATTCTTAGATGCTCTTTGATTAAGACTATTATCTTTTAAAATATGAACAGATGCGTGCTTCGGTACTATCCCGTCATGTAAAAACATTTATCATATAATGAAACAGTCGCGATCGTATCACAAAACGGATTAAAATAATATGCATTACTTATCACAAATAACGTGTTGATGAAATAGTGTTGACTTCACCATCTACTATAATATATTCAATGTATAGAAGATTAATGGCTGCAAAAATAGTTTTTCAATATAATTTCTTTAATGCAAATTGTTTAACTTACTAATATCTGACAGGCTCCGTAACGGGAGCATAGAACTCCCATGTGATATCTGGTTTCACCCTGCTCCCAAGATATCTAGGATTGTGTAGTAAGATCACAGATACATCTAAGACCGCAGTGGTAGGCCCAGAGAGAACCCAGATATGTTCTTTGTTATGGAAGGCATCAGCTAGATACTTGATGATCATACCGCTATGACTGTAGCGCTGGCTGAGAGGAGGTATGAACATCTGACCCCGGAATACTATCTCACCACCAGCTTCCACAGCTGGAAAATAAATGAATAAAGGCAATAGATGGTCATTTTAAATATAAAGGTATTCTATATCACTTACAGATGTCTGGAATGTACAGGAGAGAATACTATTGAGGATATATTTATTTTGGATTGTCCAAAAGATGAGGAGGTTTCTTTTGTTAAGGTTTCTAAGTCTGAAAGGAATATGAGATTCAGAAGCTACCGAGTGGGTGGGATGGGAGTTATTTTCCAACCTGATTTTGAAGTGAAGATTTGATTCTCAAAAGGAGAGGGACTTCGCCCATTCGCCTTCCAGATGAGCCAATACATTTCTACACTAATTGGAAGAATGAAACAAAATACAAGAAACGTGGATTGAAAAGAGGGCGTTATACCTCTCTTCGATATTTCTCCTATGTAAAATATATTTACACTTAAGATGACATTAAGATACTTACACATATGAGTATAACGTAGATTCTGGTTTGTTATCTTGATAGCAGTCGAGTTTACAGGAATTTGAAGGAATGTTTTGAAATCTGTAATAAAGTGAAGAAAAAAAGTTTTAGCTTTCATATTACAAAGAATTTACATTCCAAATATACGTTCTAACAGAATATGACGTTGACGATTTGTTCTTCTTCTCGAAATCAATATATTCGAACACACATATGATTTTTTTTTTTCTTTTTCAACGCACTTACCGAAATTGTTTAGCTAAAGTCTTATAACTCCTAAATTTGTCAAGTTTCTGAAATTTGATTGTAATAGAATAAAATATTAAAAAATCCTTCGTAAGTGTCAAGAATAATTCTACGTTTAGAATGACACCCCATTCACATCGACGAGATAAAACTACATTGGGGGTCGGTTTCTTTGTGTAACTGCATTTTCTTGGTGTAAACATTGCAAGAATTCTTGACCAAATAGGGGTAATATATTTTCCGAATGAATCTGTAATTAAATATAAATTGTCTAACTTACCATGCACGGCTCCACCATTCCTGATTCTTCCTACGTGTCTCTTACACGTCCTCCCTGAACCATCGCATTGACCACATACATCCTTGATACGATCAGAACCCATTACACCATCACAACCAAACTCCTATAGAAACGAGAAGAGGGAGGGGGCAAATATAAGTCGCTCATAATTATATCAATGATGAATTTGAGGAGTAAAGTAAGAAAGCAAACTGACATGAAAGGGAAAATGTGATATTGACAAGCATTACTAAAATGATCACGACTTTTGTTGTCTATGGTACCATTTACTTTAGCTCATCTTGATTGTCAAATTGCATACATTAAACACTTTATAACATTTTTTAAAGAATCTTATCAAATTGAATAATTAATCACACTTGAAACTATATACGCACAAATATAAGCAAGGTCTGATGGTTTAAAAGGATGTTAAAATTAGTTTGAAGAAAAAGGTATCCAAATGTAAAAACAAATAGCTCATCTCACTTCCCTATACAGCATTTGGATCGAAAATGTGCTTTATTTTTTAAAAGCTCTCAACATTTTCAATGTTTTAATGAATAGCAAATTGTCCTACCTTACAGAGTCCGTCCACACATGCTTTTGTTAGAGCTTGTTCTCCTGTTTCATCATGCCAGCACCGTGTACCGTCTGCGTACTTCCCTGGTTCACGGAGAGCATAGAAGTTTGCATTCGATATGCATTGGAGCTTGCACACGTTGTTACCTGAGTGATGAAAATTACACACATTGTCATGATTTGTTATGCTTTTTGAAGGGTTCGATATGTGTCATTAAAGGCTATTATAACATTAAAGAATGCAATATAAAGATTATGGCGAGAAGTAGGGAGAGTGATCACAATTATTGGTCCAGAGCACAGGTTAGAATAATTTCATGGATGAAAACAAAAATAAATTGTTAATGGTCTCTTTACAAATCGCACACTTACTGCCTGCTTACTTAGAAAATTAGCATGTGCCTTATACCTCTCAGGGATACAAATGTTAATAAAACAAGAGATAAGAATAATTTCTTTTTTACTGTGGAACCAGCGATAGAGGGGGCATTGGTATAAGATGGTTGGAAGGGAGAGGGGGGGGGGGGGGGGGGGGAGAATCCCTTGCCTTGTGTAGCTACGCCACTGAATGTCATGTTTACCTTTAAGCATTGAAGATAAGAAGGCCCTCCATGTATAGTACTGATTGTTGAACTGAACGCCGTTTGTATCAGAACATTGCTCGTTCTTATAATTGTCCAACGTTACATTGTGACATGGCTGAAAACGATAAAAACAAAGCGATAAATGTTCATATTTTGATGGAGTAAGCAGATTAAAAGACATTGACAACATTATCGGATGGTATAGTGTTAAACATAAAATAAAACATGTTCGCAATAAAGTGGTGTGTATTTGCACCAGTCAGAACTGGAATTCGAATGTCAGTTTAAAAAAAATTAAAAATGAATTACTATGACCTAATTTAATTACTGGTAGTCGTAGTTAATAATAATAATAATCTGAACTGGAGCATATTTTAAAATGGAAGTTAAAACCGATTTATCTGTAATAATTAATCTCGGGCATATTTTGGTGCAAAGTCATCTATTCTGAAACTCAATCAATTACTAATTTTCATTTTTAACTGTGATTGATCTTACCATCATATTACAAAGCTGAACCTCTCGTCCTTGTCCTTCACATGCTAGCCCTCCATACACAGGGGTTGGGTCGTTACATTTCCTCTTCCTAACTCGAACCCCTGTCCCACAAGATCTCGAGCAGTGACTGAACTCCTGTTCCCAGGCCGACCATCCTCCGTCCACTGGTCCAGGTAGACCATCACTGATCGGTACACACTCTCCGCTTATACACCACTGGCAGAGAGGGAAATAATGCGGGTTGAAACATATAATCACAGTAAAAGAATTAACAAAAATACAAAAATAATAATAATCATAATATTTCATTTTTCCCGATTCGAATTCAAAGACTAAGTCTTCCAACAGCCATATTATACAAATAAATACAACCAAAGTTATAGTTTTATAAATATGATTTTGTCGTCTGTTGTGCTGTTTGCTCAGTGTCTTTTTGTTATCAACGGCATTCATAAATTGACCTTTAAGAGTCAACCTTTCATGAAACATTCATTATGATTGGCTGGTAAATGACATGGATAATAACAATACCTTATTTGGACCGCATGTAAATAGTTTTATGATCGAATGCATTCATGAATTGACCAATGATGTTCTATCTTTAATAAATCCTTGATTATGATTGGCTGATGTGATACCTTATTAGGCGCGCATGTAGTTCCTTCCATGATCATGATCCCAGAATAATGACAGAAACCACCTTCCTGGCAACCTAGACTACCACACACCTGTTTGGATATAATAAACATTTAATAATCTTAACACATTAATATAATAGAGAAGCACATCGTGGAAGCATACAGTTATAAAACATATCAAACAACTTCAACCATTAAGGCAAAAAAAGACAATTACACAGAAGTTTATAGATTGAATATTGTTTATACATGAATCCATGCGAGATCAGAGTTACAGTTAATCGATTTATCATATTTATGTGAGCGAAAGTGGAGTATGATAACAAAAAATGGATAGAAACAAAGATTGCGAACCTTAGAAATTTGCAATCAAATCTTTCAATCAACTCTTTCTTCGAATATTTTTCTTTTTAAGAAGTCATAACGATTCAAATTCATCAATTACTGATATGTTTTCAATTGGCTCTAAGTAAAAATCGTTTTACATTGTCTATCTTGAATAATAAATGCAATTTTAATGCAATTTTAGTTTGAATCTTACAGATTGGGAGCAGACTGATGAGCTAGCACCATAAGCTAACTGACACTGGGCTCTCAAGGTGTACCGTCTACCCGGAAGATCATTCACGACTAACAAGTCTACTTCCGGGTCATCAATACTGGGTGCGTCATTCAGGCAAGAAGATAACCGATTACTGTTGGAGAGAAAGTATAAAAACGAATAATCAAATATTGTTTTGAGAGGTGGAGGAAAGGGGAAGGAGAGGGGGAGGAGAGGGGAAAGAAAGGGAGAGGTGGCTTGTAACATTTAACTCTAGAAAGAACGTTATTTGTATTTGTATGGTTTAGACTATAATTAAATTATCACTAAACGAAGCTTCTCACATTACAATGTTTGGCAACAATTGACTTGTCATGTATATCAGCTACAGCTGGAGCAATAGCGTGATACTTTGTATAAAGCGCAGTAGAGTATATTAATATAGTAGCTGCGTTATATAATTGTACATATTATTATTATCTTTACAAGTTAAAAGAAGGAGAAGGACATGGGAAATTATATCATTCTGGATAACACTTACGTGAGAAATATTTTAATCTGCTGCGCACTACAGACCGACCACTTGAATGACTCTACGCCGACAGGCCTGGCTGAAGACATGACATGATGGCCGTTATTACACCCATAGTCAGGGTCATGATGAAGGTTTAAACTGTTTTAGGAAGAAAGAGTACGAATAAAATATAACGAAAACTTGGTGGAAGACAACATTCCGTCATTCCAACAACATAATTATACAAAGCATTATCTAACTTGTTGGTTTTTTTCCTCCAAATTTATAAGCAGATTAATGGCTAAACATTATTATTTTAGAATTATATCCAATATCTACTTTTTATGCCGACTTTTGAATAGACTCTTGCTAATATTAATTGATACAATATAGCTTCAAAATATAAAATCAAGATATTTGAGACACGAGATGCCCATGAATATTGCTTGAATGTTATTAGTAAACTTCATTCATATACATGAAAATTTTGTTTCACAATACATTATATAAAACAATTGTATAACCAAGAAAATCAACAACTGGTGTATGGTTTCTCGAGTAATCACAAATTAACAATAAACATTGTAGTTTGTATATACAGTGCTAAATGATATTATAACAAATAATTATATGACACGGACCAGCCTATGTTTGACAATACCGAGATACAAAGCAAATGGGAATGATAAAATTCCCCTCGAATATTTATGATTGTGATCAATTATATTTTCATTCTCAAGTTTCATAATGCTTACAATTTTGTTTTCATCGCTAAGATCTTTAAGCTGTCCAGATATTTCAGCCATTTTATTGAGAAATACCCCCCTTTCAGCCTTATATACATGTATATACAGTACAATCCATTATGGTATGCTTGTATACTTCAGGTTTCATCGAACTAATTTAGAAAAGACTTACTTGTGCCCTGTTTCATGAGCTATAACCGACCCAGTAGTAAGCCCATCATCTTGGTTAACTGAACATTGTAATGAGCGTTGACATGTAGTCCCGATGTATGCTCTTCCTAGTAGGTTTGTATCACGGTAGGTTCCAGACAGCTTGAATAGGTCTTTTCTGCAGAGAAAATTAATTTTTGAATGGTTCAAGATCACACCTATACTCAGGGGCGTAGACAACGGGGGGGATGAGGGGGATGCATCCCCCACCTCACAAGGTGGGGGGGGGGGATGGCATGTACAATCATCCCCCCAGGTTTTGGGGAATGATATTTGCTTACTTAATAAGTCATAATGATGATAATAATAGTAATAATAATAATGATAACAATTATAATATTCATAATAATAATAATTATGATGATGATAATAATAATCCTCATCATTATTGTAATTGTGTTTATTGTTATAGCCGCATTCACACGGTGAAAGCCAATTCAGACGGTAAAAAAAAGAAAATCTTACAAGTATTTTGTGGTTATCTTGTGGTTTGGAAACCACAAGATAACCACAAGATTAAACAGGCGCGGATCTACGGGGGGGGGGGGGTTAGGGGGTTTAAACCCCCCCTTGGGCGGCCCAAAAAACAAACAAAACAAAAAAAAGGAAAAAAAAAAAGAAAAAAAAAAAGAAAAAAAAAAGAAAAAAAGAAAGAAAAAAGGACGCACGCTGGAGAGAAACCCTTTCAAGTGCAAATTGTGAGAAGATATTCAACTCATCTGGTAACTTAACCAAACACATGATAACTCTGGATATAACTGTGTATTTAACTGTTACTTGATTTAAAAAGACGTTATCATGCACTGCTTTTTATGGTCTCCATTGTGTTAATAGATGCCAGGAAAACATCACTTACGGGGTTCAAATAAACACCCCCAAAAAAATCGGCTCGCCGCTTCGCGGCTCGTGGACGATGCTCTGCATCGTCATTATTTTGGTCAACCCCCCCTTTTTAAATAGCAAAAAGCTAGATCCGCCCCTGAGTCATCCCCCCAGGTGTACGAACCTGTCTACGCCACTGCCTATACTAATACATTGACGATGAATGATATCTTCGTAATCTGTCATTCACTAGCCATACACAGGTCATTATTAAGGTTAAAAAAATGCATGTGTTTATTCGATCGGCATTCAGTTTTAAACAATTACAAACAAAAATCATTAATATCTCTTTAATTATAACATTGAAACCCTTTACTTCTCGTATCATCAAATACCGCTTGTAAGAATCATGGATATATAAAATGTGCAACACTATGTTGAATCGCTTTCTCGTCATTTTTTGCAGAAGACTGTGGTATCTAAAATATCGATAATTTCAATTAATTACAATCGATTCTTCACGTTTCAATATGAATTCAATATCATTGTTATTGGAGTAACATATTGTTAACAGAGCAGCATAGAAAAGTATCTCGTAGTTGAAGATGAATTGGGTGCTCCCAAAATGAAATATCTTGCCTTCGACGCCAGCCCACACGTCCACATGTGTTAAACATGGAAAATATTATTGTTTCTTGTCTCCATAATGTCCCTATATTTAAACAGTAGAATAAGGATTATATTTCAAAATTCCACGATACGTCCACATCTACTGACGAAAGCTGAAAATCATGACGTCACCACATACGGGTACTGGAGTGTATCATGACGTCATAATAACCGACTCGTATTGAGTTAGAGTAGAAACAGTGACGGTATCATTTCTTGTTGATCCATGTGTTTAGCAGATGTAAGTTGGTGTTGAGATGTATACACATTGACGTCATATTCATGGAAAAAGTGATATGACTGTTTTCACTGTTAGAATATAATTATGAGGGCTCAATCTTTAATCGACAAATAGAAAGACTAACGGACCACACATCAAATTAATCAACTAATGTATTCAACAAAGATTCCACCAATCAATACCATTCAATACAGATATTGAATATTTAACCTTTAAAATCAAAAGCCCAAACATTAATCAATCAATCAATTAAATCGATGTATTACTAAGTTAAAATACAATCACTCTATAAATTAACCTGACACAGGTAATCAGCTATGCAATCAACCAAACAATCGATTTACCAAACAATGAGCACTAAATAAATACACCGATCCGCAATATAACATGCATTAAAAAACACGTACAAAGCAGTCAATCAATCAATCAATCAATCAATCAATCAATCATCAATCAATCATCAATTCTAATTATTATATTTTACCTTGTAATGAGCGTAGCGATGTCCCAATGCTCAGGATGAGCATCATGGATTGGATTAAAGCCAGCTTGCCAGCGACAAAATTCTTCCAATAGCTGAGGTCCGTTCGCTTGAACATTTAGACTGATATTATGACCTGTGATAGACTGCACCTGTAATATAGAATGTAATTACACCTGTCATAGTTATTGTGTTCTTATAGACTATGATGTATTGTTGAGAGCCATGCAGAAGGGTGTTATCGCATATGATTTTACCATGAGTTAACGGCCTTCTGTCTCTCAACAGACGGTTGGTTGACATTACCCACAAATTAAAATATGCATGGTAAATTATTATGAGTACGATATATCCAGAATATTCATGGATACCCTCTGGACAAAGACAAATTAACATACAACAATAATTTATTATGAGTCGGAGTACGCTCATCAGCGGATTCAGGGTTCTCGGGCAGGGGGGGGGGGGGAGCACGAGTCTGAAACATTTCCAGGTTCTTTTGAGGGTCTTAAATCATTCGAGGCACAAATCCAATGGGGGATACAGGGGGAGGGAGGGGTCCATTTATATTCGATGACGACATGCCAGATAGGATTTAGCCCCCCCCCCCCCCCCCTCCTCAAAGGATCCGCAACTGTCTCTGATCATGATCTCATAACTATGGTTGAATAATAAATGTTTATTCATATAAAGCGTCTCTTGAGATGATAAATCTAGACTTTACAAGGACAATTTTGTATCAATAAAGTAATGTGGGTTCTTCCTTAATAAACAGATCGAGCATCTGAATAGCATAAAGTGAACTTGTGGTGACTGATTGCTGTACTGTTTAGGACTGTGTACTTTCTACGACCCAAAGCGATGTAATCTGATAATTGTTCAATCAAATAACTATCAAAGAAAAAAGTGCATGAAGAAGAAAAGGTTTGAACATTATTTTATTTTCATTTTGATTATTATTTGAGCTTTGAACAAGCTCTTGAGTAAACTCTATTATGCAGGTTAAAATGATTGCTTTTATTACGATTGGTGCTGCAGGCTCAAAGTTCCGTGTCGATTTCTTTTAATGTAAGAACATGTCGAAACTTATAATTCTTTCTATGTCGATGATTGATAGCTGATAGGGGGTGAATTAAGTATTGTGCTTCCAGTAAAAAGAACACCCTTTCTGTGTGCGAACCATTTATATTATCCGTAAAGACACATACAAAGGATGAAAACATTCGAGCAATAAATGTGAATGGTTTAAGCCCCAAGCAGGTGAAAGAAAAGATGTTTATTCTAGCGGGTTAGACTGCTGATGGAGGCGATTCAATCCTCATTCTTTGTCGCGATCAGCCTTAGCATACCAACATGTTTTTATGTTGCTCAACTAAGACTTGTATGCATTCGTATCATTTACAATTATTGATAAAATCACGAATAAAACACTTCTCTGTACGGTCCAGCATCTCCTTTGAAGCACTGTACTTTCTCGAATACGTATTTAGTTAAAAGGAACAAACAATTTCACTTCTATAAAACGCTGCTCCATAAAAAGCGTGATCTTTGATTAAAACCTGCGACCCCGTTTTCTTCAATCTTGCTTAACATACACAATTCTTTGGAAAGGAAATGAAAATCTTTCTGAGTGAGAAAAGGCTTGGTAATTGTAAAATCATTGTTATAAACATTTGTACTGAAAACATTTACAGACTAGATTATGACAGGTAAAGAAAGTTACATTTGGAGATAGATCAACATTGATCGAACATAGTGACGAAAACAACATTGAAGCTTCGTGTCATATTATATACAAGCCGCATTATGCAAAAGAAAATTAACTACGAAAAACAACAATTTGTAGCAGACATACACACGAGTTGAGGAATTGGGTCAAAAATTCCGACTTCAAAAATCATTGAAGGTCGAGCTCTGACTAGGGAATTTACTTTAAATATGACTTTGTCTATCATTACAACCATGCGAAAATAGAATTACAAAGAAGAATCCGGCTGCATATCGTTGAATGAATATTCTAACGTCTTGCCTCATATATTTTCTCTATTATAAACGACTCTTGATAATTATGGTGGGGTGGGTGATCTTACACCCCCTTCTCATTCGAATTTGCCTCTACCACGCCCACCACAAGTATTTACTCACAGATTAGTACATGTACCATTGTTAATTGATTCGTCCTATTGTGGTGTACACCACAGTCGATCTGAAACTACTTCTTGAACTGTCAATAACATAGTTCTACCACCTCGGCCTAATTCAACACAGTCATGGGAGGAATACTCAATGAATTCAGATACAGGGAATCTGTCTAGACTCATTATAAAACAAGGCTCAAATTATTCAAAATTGAAATACGCCTCTTGAGACGACAGAGGGCGTGATGACCTATGGTTCACCTAATCTACTTTCACCTGGGAGGAAGCTCAGGACGACAGAGAGAGAAAGAGGTGGAATGAATTGATTTCCATTGGGTGTCAGTTCGTCTAAAGTATTCCAAGTTAGCAACCAAGTTATGCTTTGGAAATAAAACAAGAGCTAAGAAAATGTATAAAACAAAATACCTACATAAAGCTTCTTAGCTCCATCATTATCATTCTTTCCTAATAGTAGAGTCAAGGCATCTTGCAAGATTGTCAAATCTGTATTTGAATTCAAAACTTGTCACAATTATCTACACTCTATGAGAGGGTTATATTACGTTAGTCTTCACAAGGAGAATAGATTTAATAATATTTATTTCTACTGCGCATGTGTGTTATAATTATGTAATATAATATGTGTGAATGGGGAGGTACGGTGCTTCCGAACCTTGTGAATGAATACAATAATATAATTTAATGTTTCCATGAATGCAAAGTCACTATCCTTGCTTTACATCGAGGCCGATGGTGATCCTGTGATCTCCATTCCTAAACATCAAAATGTGAGGAAGTACACTGAGAAGACAAGAAGACTAACATAACAGCACAGTATTATGATTTAAAATCATCCCAAGGTCTATCCATCCCTAACGATCAAGTGGATCAACTGACCTCCACGAGACTCATTTTGAAGAAAGGACACCCCTAAATACTTTTCACTTCATCTGTCTGTAAATTTGATTAGATGATTCAGAAATATATCGATGACACTTAGTTCATCACAACACCTGTGTTTTTGGATAGTTATGTTAACTGATACAGGCGCCTCCTGCAAGGGTTTGTATGTAGTGAGACATTCATTTACCTGTAATGGACAAATATGATTCTTATATTCCTAAAGTGAAATAAATGATGATGAGCATACTACTCGTACACTTGACACTATCGAGACAGCACTTTGAAAATGTATTCTTTGAATGAAAATCTATAGCTTAAATTATTAAATTTCAAAATTAAAGATTTAAAAACAGTTTCCCCGTATGGAATAAGGTACATTACCTGATTTATCCAAGTGTGTTTAGTCTGAGCTGGAATTCTGGTATAATTATGTTGTAAGATGTACTATTAACTACTAATTATAAAGCTTAGAGTGGTCATTTCAGTAACATAATTATCACTAGTTGAATATCGTAGTGCTAAGTCGTCCCCACGGCGTTCCAAAAACTTAAATTTCTTGACTTATTAAATGTTTTGAATATAAATATTGTAAGGTTTCCCTAACTACCATATTGCCAAGCCTCCCCTTCCATCTTCCTCATTCTATCACTCATTCATTTTTTGTTTTGAGCACAAAGGACAAGATCTTTGTCAAAGCCATTCACCTAGTTTCTAATCAATAGTGGTATAAAGTATGAACTTACCATTGGTGTATCAGTATCGAGAATGATGAACTTGGTGATAGCCAATCGCATGCTAACTCCTAACGAAGGCTCTGCAAATCTCCTTGAGACCTGTAATTTAACAAAAGTTATGATTTATATAATTTATAATTTATTTATAATTCTTATAGGGGTCTATCATAATTATTTGTCATTCCAACTGTAATCATGTCAATAAGATAACTCAAGTCCTAGAGATAGATACATATACACGAACAAGTAAGTCAAGCTTTATTCAAATACAGGTCTAGCTTTGGTCTAACTCTACGATAAACAATCAATGTAATTACGCCGTAGCATATTACTATCAATGTTGTTTCACATGGTAGTTTGTATGTTTAAAAGGAAACTAAACTGAATAACAATGTAATGGTTTTCCCAGAAGCTCAGAAGACTTACAATATTCATCAGCGACATGGTATAATTGATGACGTCATCACCATGGAATTCGACCATGCTTTTATCAATCATGACCATGAACTCGAGGTACTTCTGACCTATGTACACGTCTTCCATTGACGACATCATCGTCGAAGGCGCACGGGTATAGTTCCCGATCTCCGAGTTCGACGATTCCGCTAAAAATAGGCAAACGTGTGTAGAGGAAGGGAGGCAAGAAAAGAGAAAAGGAGGTGGCGATATATAGATAGATAGATAGATGGATAGATTGATTAATAGAAAGAGAGAGAGAGAAGAGAGAGAGAGGGGAGAGAGAGAGAGAGGGAGAAGAGAGAGAGAGAGAGAGAGAGAGAGAGAAAGATATACAATTGGATTAAATTATTAAATAAACTGAATAGAAAATGTATTGTATAATATTTACTTTAGTAATGTTTTCAAGTCGCTATTTAGCGTTACCATGAAACTACCAGATAAAAGTAGCAATGTAAACAATAACCTTTTTTTTTTGTGTGTGATAAAGTCGTTATGCCTCGTATTTAACCACATATTATCTTCCCTATCTAGCTTCACACATAGCATTTCACCTCCGTCTACTATCTACACTTATGAATATTCCAATATCTTCAAAAAAATACCCAATCAGATAATTTTCCTCCGGAACATCTCTTCACACAGAAATACTACGTGAATCACTTACAACTTGATTTTGATCTCTAAGACGTGCTTGAAATAAAATAGGAGTATATTGATCTGTGATCAGATTGAAAATGATTACCTGATAATCCTCTATTTCAACACTTTGATTACATGTCAAAATATACAACATTGCCATATAATACACCATCAATCATTCAGATAACTACCTGACCCTAATACGTGTCATCCATAGAAATGATTTAATCAAAATGAAAGCAATTTAGGATTCTTTGTCAGGGATCGCAAGGTTGAGTATTTCAATCTATATTATATTGATGTTCATCGTTACTACATATTATTATCAATGCTGTAGGTTGTTGACTGTTCAGCGCTGAAGCAACAAAGAAGTAAAAAGTAAAATACATCATATTAGATTTTACAAGCTTTCTATGTCAGAAGAACGATATTGTATAGAAAAGTACCTGATTCAGGATATTGTGTTGGTATATATATATTTTAATTTCATACGATCACCCTCTAAGTGTTTATTCCAACTCAAATAATCTTCGATAGAGGTTTAAGGTAAAATACATCTTTACATTATATCTTCATTACGTCTGAAACTTCGCTACATTTTTTTTTGACATCGAGGTCTCAGCAGTACGTGGTAATCATCTGTAATCACTCGGAAACACGGATATATGGATATATTACCGGGTTGAAGCTAGCAGCTTAATATCCCGCAGCTTTCCGATATTACTTCCGACAAGCTCAGTCAAGATCACACTTTTTGGAACATTCAACACATTTTATGCTCCTACTTGGCAACATGTTTAGCATAAGAAGCTATCTCAAACTGTACGACATTTAGTAAGGTGATATGACACACATAAGAATATACATTATGCGAGAGAGAGAGAGAAAAGAAAGAGAAAGAGAGAGAGAGAGAAAGAAAGAAAGAGAGAGAGAGAGAGAGAGAGAGAAAGAGAGAGAGAGAGAGAGAGGGAGGGCAAATTTTCTGCTGTATAGTATCATGGTTTTTATTTTCTTTGTATTTTATTTATTTAATCACGATTAAAAAGCCTGCTATCAGCTATAGAAGCTGCTTTTTAGCAAGGCCATGAACAACAATAACATTGAATGACTCAATATGCTACTGAACGAATATTTAACAGAAGAGCAATCCATGTATTAAATGGAAATGAAGCTATGAATTAAAAGCTTTTCCCTCAGACAAAAGAAGCTCCATCCAGGCTTGCAGTGACGAAAAAATTATTATGAATCCATGGGCGATGCAAGGTCATATCAAGCTACATTGGATACAATGTGATTAATCGTCTTTACATTTGTTTAGAATATAAGATACGCTTACTAAATTATAATTACATTTTCGCCTCTCCTCTTAGAAGTGATTTTTATTGTCAACATTTTAATTTTTGTCGCTCATATTACGGTAGATGCATAATTGTCACTGATATTTGGTAACTAATATTTATCATAACAAAGGAATGCCAAATATTGCTATTTAACACATATACATTTACGATTGCAAAAGACTATGGTGAAGCATTCTTATTGTTTGGTAGATTCTTTTAAAAATTAATAATAGATTTTAAATAAAGTATGAGCTTTAGACCATCTAGATTAGTCACAGATAGTTAAGAACAAAAACAAAAAAATCTTCAAAGAAAAATATATATTTGCAAAATCAAAATCTTAAATGACAGGTAGAGGACTCACGAAAATGAATTTCCGCCTCGGTATACAGCCATATATTAAAACAAATCCTGAGGTATAATTTAAAAAACCTTATAACATATAGGAAAGAATAATTGTTTTAAATGCTAAGGAATTATGCTGAAATTAGTTAAAACATGTGAAGTCTAATTCGACGGTGATGATTAGGATTACATACTGTACAACAAGGCACAAATCCACATCATGCACATCTGAATCCTCCGATAAAATAAGGTCAAACTCTGGTCAATCTAACCTAGATAAATCGCTCTAAAAAGAAAGAGGAACAACAAAAGAGAACAGAAAGAGGGTGGATTGATCAAGCTGACGAACATAATTTACGATGGCGGAATAGACATGATGGGTAATTCCTGATCAAATTAGCTGACTCCCGTTTAGTACATTGTTGTGACTATAGGAGGGAACCATCGGAAGATTAGAAGAACGCGTCTCCCGGGGAAACATCGCGGTTTGTTGCGCTTCCTTGAAGCATCCTATAAAATTCTATCAAAGTCAGTCCCAGTTAGGCTGAACTAAAAAGACCCTTGAACATAATTTAAAAAAAAAATGAGATCATTCAAGGAGGTATAGGTCTAAAGATTCAAAGAGGTCAATCTGTGGTCATACACTAACCTAATTGAATATCGTTTGTTAGCATGGTTATTGATGACTGAAAATTATAAATTTTAGTTCGAGCTCGAAAGAAGTGACCTACATTTAAAATTTGATGATAGCTAGTCAGTTGTTCATATATATACTGAATCAGTTTAAAGATGATTCTCAATACCAAATTAGATAAATAGCTCTTTTCTTAAAAATAAACACAAAGAACTGATACTGATATCTATATTGTCTCGTAAAAACAGCTATTATTGAACATAATTCTCTGATCCCCGAAAAGTTGCTCTTTTGATCGTTTACTTAAAAATGAAGGCAGTTATTATGATAATGTAACAAAATGTCATTTATATACTAGACTGACATTGTTTACAAAATGATGGAATTAATATTAGAATGTAAACCAGACCGTGATATCGGACGAGTACATTACTATGTGGTCGGTTTGCCTCACTCAAAGGGCGGAAGTATGCTTTAATTCCTTTGGTATCCCATAAGACATCACTCTGATAAGGTCAATGAATAATCACCTCCCTACGACTCTGTGGTTGATGACGGGCTTGACATGATTGAAGGCTCCTAGGGTATTCTGGGAAGTATGATCGAGGCTGTTCTTCATAGATCACGGTAACACATAACATACCAATAGACATAATGTTACTCTGATGAAGTTTGGATATCGAGTAATGAATTGTAATAACTAAAAGATATCTCTATACGCTAGGGACTGAACATCTTGTCAATATTTCATTTATCTTCCAAACTAAGTTTTGAATACATCAATAGCATCAAAGTTTTAATGAATCGTTGGTCATTTTTGGAACAAAAAGTGACAGCAAAAGAAAACCTACACAAGTTTATATGCATTTATCATATGGAAAGTTTACAAGAGGGTACTTGAAGACATATTCCGTATTATTTCAATTACTTTACATGAAAATATCTATCCTGTTCATACACGATTAAGAATCCGCATATTCATTGCTTTTTATCATCGCTACAAATTTAGTTTCTCGTTGCATAGATTTCATGATAATGTTCAAAACATATTTATCGTGTGTAATATGTTTGAAGTATGGTAATAGTTCTAGATTGCTTTCAATCAGCAGTGAATAAACCGTGAAATGATTCGTTTTAATCGACGTAATCTACATGCACTAATTTGATGAACATACTGAAATACGGCATTCAGGAAAGATGTTCATTTTTCATAGGAACACTCATTATAAGTAAATTATATGGCCTTCCATTTGCATTATGTTACTAAATTGGTGAACAATTGGTAAACCCTTGTAGCCGATATAATCCCCAAGTAAATCGACTTCCTGTACCCATATTAAGAAATGTGTGAACTTTCTCAATACGGTGTCAGGGTATAACGTTCACATTAAGCCGTGAGTTAGGAGTGAACGTCAAAATAGGCTTATTCAGAGATCTAGCATTAGAAACAAACTTCCTTGGTTGATGCATTTCGAGTCTTAAAGCTGCCGAATACTTGTCGCCTCTGGCATCATGGTCTTATAAAAGCTGTAAGGGAATGATCAGTCACTTGGAAATACGCATGTTTATCCAAAATCTCACCAAGGGAATTTAGTTTAATTATGGAAATTGAATAATTTGTTTTTTACAACTCCATATTTAGTACATAATGATTCATTGGCCATGGGAATGAAGAGGAGAACAAATACATCCATCCCTACATCTTGAATAAGAAGTATTAATCCCATCTCCCCTCCCCCTCTCTAACGCAGAAAAAAGGGATAATATCAGGTTGGTATAGAAAATAAATAACTGAAAAGGACTATTATAGCTGACAAGAGTAATCCAACCCATGAGTGGTGAATACATTAATCTAATCAAAATAAAATCCGTGAATCCGTCAGCTATGGTAAAAGTCAACGACTTTCCCACACTGTAAAAATCAATATGATCTACTAATGATAATTGTACGATACGAAAACTGCATTCTATCTATATTATATATAGATTACGTATCAATCATCTCGACCCATGTTTGTTTAAAAGTATCAAAAGAAGCAATATTATTCATCTACTTCGGAGAAATGGTTATAGTTCATGTGGAATCATATGCCAAGGGTCTGATAAAGTGCCTAAAGTTCCAAAAGAATCTCTAAGAAATTCCCTTTTTGCATCTGCCAACATGCGGCTGATGGTATGGATTGAAATTGATAAACATGCATGGGTTCTAGACACACCCGAGCAATATAGACAAACTAACACCATTGCCAAGTGTCTTTTTACATTTCTTTTCTCAATCATACCAATTTCCTATACGTATATCACTTGATACGTTTCGATTTAAATGATTTAAAATGTTTGTCCATAATATACGTCAAATCTTGACCCCATTATATTAAATAGCCTACTTTCAACAAATTTTACTTTTGTCATTCTCTATAAGTTATTTACCCTTTTTTCTTCTCCCTCCCCCATCACCCCCTCCCCCTCTCCAAAATAAATATTCCAATTGTTGTGGGAACAAAACACGTTAAATCTCTAGAGCTCTCATGCTTGGTGAGTAAATGTAACTCCGACAGTCACATGACTTGACTTTTAGCCAATCAGGATCATGTATCTAGGTCCTGTAGGATTACGCTTGGTACTATACGAGGTCCATGCCTGGTTTCAGGGAGACGTCCAAGGAGTAAGCTGGAGGAACTGATTTCTGAACTGTCGGGCTAACGTGGCGAGTGGGGGGGGGGGGGGGGACCTGGGGGCTTGAGGGCTCCAGCCCGCCCCCTCGAGATGTTTGTAATTACACCCTCATGATCAGGCAGTGAGGTGGTTTCTTTGTAGTTTAACAAAAATGTATTATCAGTTCTAGAATATTTTTACGACGAAGTACTGTCATTGTAATCAATGTCGAATTATTTGCTAGCTCACTTAGCGCATAAAATTCACAAACTGGTAGTTGATATACAGACAAGAGAGGTCCGAACGCTGTCTCCATTTTGGTTTCATCCCACTTTCGTAACCATGGTAACACGATGTTAGTCGTTGCGGATGTTGGACTTGATGTAACACGAGACGAGATGGACTCGTCGCCTTACATTGTTCTTGTATACAAACATCTACGATTGTGACAGATTAAATGTTGTTCACGGATGACCTAAATGATATTGTCAGTAGATTGACAGCCTTGTAGATTTATGGATGTCCATTCATATCTCGAAGAATGAATTCAGTCTGGGGTGACTACAAATTATGAATCAGTCCAATTGTTACTCGAGGGGCGTCTCTCCCAGGTCACTATTACCATAGCCTCTTGTCGATGCCCTCGCGCTGTTGGAGTCTCTAAATTCTGACGAGCGAAGCGAGTCAGAGAAACCGAGGCGCTTTGCGCTGAGGGCCTCTTGACAAGTGATCTGAATTATATATTCATGAGATCCGATTTCCTACTGAATTATGCATGTCTAGACCGCAGCGATTGTGTGTGTGTACGCGTGTGTTCGGGATTGCCCAACTAGGCTAGTCTGCAAGCACAAACCCTAATTTGACACTTTATCAAAAAATCATTGTGCCTTGAGAGAAGCCTAGCCCAGCTATCTACTGGCCCAGCTATCTAATGTCATGTAGATTAAAACTGGTTTTGCCTATTATAATAGTAGGCTATTTAATCATAAACACACATATATATAAATACATATATATATATATTTTTTTTTTAAATATATTTTTTCAGCTATATGCCATATATATATATATATAGGTCGTAGGTAACGTATTGTACTTTATTAAGATTAAGGTATTACTAACTGCACCTTGAACAAGAAGCCCAAAATATCTGCATAATTTGAGATTTTCAAAAACTGATTTTCAGTCTAATTAAATTATAATGGTTTTGCTTATTTCTTTCTCGTTTTTTGTTTTGCTTTTGTTTTTTCCCGGAAAGGAGACATCCCACCGACAGGCATCACATAGTCTTTGACCGGTATTGGAGGGGCCTAGGCTGCAGCCGAGAAGCCTGTTCAACGTACCGAACCGGGCTGGCCAGAAAATACGTACAAAACGGTTAAATGATTTTATGTTGACAGCCTGTCTGGAATCTCCGCAAAATGCGAAAAATTGAACAGCGTCGATTTTTTTTTTTCCCTCCTTTTTTGTTTGTTTCCATTTAAATTATTAAAAAAATTGAATTCGGCGTAAATATTCACAATTGAATGACACACGCCCTTAAAACTAAAACAACAACAACAACAACAATGGTACCTACTGGTTGTACCAATATAGGTCAGGAGCAGCTATAGTACGTGGCATATGGTAGTCTTATAGTGCACACTCTCTTTTACGACTGACCAGGGTTTGTGCTTGCAGACTACAACTAGGCGGCCAGTCTCGCTCTCACGGAGGGAATTCGCACAGAGCGGTAGATATTACGTCATAGTAGCTCTCTCTGATTGGATGACTTTCACCGAACTCTGCTGGGTCGGAATATTCGCCAAACAATGTAAAACATAAGAAATTCAGATCACTTGTCAAGAGGCCCTCAGCGCAAAGCGCCTCGGTTTCACTGACTCGCTTCGCTCGTCAGAATTTAGAGACTCCAACAGCGCGAGGGCATCGACAAGAGGCTACTATTACCATGGTAACCGATGTCCGTCTGATGGAGTCTTGATTGACAGATTGACATGACAAACATTGATCCCTCAGACATCAACATGACAGAGTGACTAACACCAACGGATGCACCCTGGAACTCAGTCCAACGAGAACAATGCCAGAAGGAGATGATTAAGCCACCATTTTATCTGATCTATCGTTGTGTTTTGAGAGCTGATGGACAGTATAGATCACAAACACACCAAGCATCAACAAGGATATCAGATCTCTAGACGTGATAGACACCTTAGAGTCACGTGATGACATCCTTCATAACATTCTACCAATCAGAAACTAGTGGCCTCATCCAATACAAAAGGGAGATGTTGACCTTTTTTCTAATACATGTATTCTATCAGATTTCTTCCATGACTGATCTGATACTCTGATGTTGAGTGAAGTAACTAACACCTATTGATTCCACGAGGGGAGGACATTGCAAGGTTTGGGGGCTCTATTCATTTAAGGTAAGAATGAAGAGGCAAACAATCACAATCACAATAACAAACAAACAAAGACAGGAAAACAGTAAAACAAACGAAGCAAACAGACAAACACTAAATCAAACAAAATAACAAAACAGAACAACAACAAAACAAACAAAAAATTGGCCCAGAAAAAGTAAATTCCCAAGAGCAATACTGTTTTCTTTGAAGAGTCAAGCTCATGCAGACTGAGTTTAACGGATGATAGTAATGATCAGATTAAAAAGGATCCATGATGTTTTACCAACACAACAAAGATATAGGCGTCATAAGAACGGTCAGTTTGAATTAAAAATAGGGAATTGGAAGAACCATTGATAATCTACATATTTTCTATTCTTTTGGGAAAAAGTACACGTAGATGACGTCATGCAGAATGTAAACCATTTTGTCCATACTTTTTTTTTTTTTACATGATAGCAGAGTCTACGTCGGCCGGGTGGCAGAAGGGCGTTACCGCGCAAGTGACTCGAAAACTACTTTTCGAATTATTCGCATTTAAACATTTTGTTTTATATTTAAACTGCTTTCCGTCCCGAAAATTGGTTTAAACCATAAATGACTAATAGAAATGTTGTAGTAGAACACGGCACAATTTTTTTCTCGGAAATAAGTCAGTTTTATAAAACTTTGAGGCGACCATCAGCCTTTTCACACACAGCTAAAATTCATCTAGAGATGATTAGAATCACTCAACAGTTTTAAACATGTTTATAGACAAAATTTCCCAGTGTGAACATCGTTTATACGATGTTGGGATAGATACGATGTCGCGATCCATACGCCCCTAAAAGCAGGCTGCAGATACGAAGTTCGTATCTAGTGAGCTTGACATTTTGTGTGTGAAAGGTTATTCGTGTTTAAACGTGTTTCAGACGTGTTTATGTTACACCCCCATGGCGTGTAGGGATGGTTACTGTAAATAACTGGAAATAATCAAAGATGAGGAGAAACAAGTCAGTTGGTGTACTCAGTGCTCACTCAAAATGTAGAATGACACATTTATTATCTCCATAATAAATATCAACGAATGACAGAAATCATCATACAATAACAATATTGTCAGAACAAACCTTCTAGAATTATAATGTTTTCCGTCTCCTTATCCTAATGGATACATAACCATAACAATTAATATCAAACGTCTTGTACATCACACTTCTTAACAATTTCATCCTTAAGTATGTTCCTTTGAAATTGCTAAATACTACCTGTGAATGTATTCTATACGCTAACCAATTACAATATATATTATATACAAACCCGAGAACTAACCCGGATCATGTTTATACTAAAGATACCATGTTCATATAAACCATGACTTTTCCTTTAACTATCCTTATGCTCTCATGAACATACTATTCATAAAGAAGTCCTACTATTATTATAAAACGGTATCCAAGTAAACTCCCTTAAATAATCAAGGATTATTTAATACAAGTTCTATTATATCATCCAATAAAACTAACAATTAATTATAAGAAATAACCTTAAAGTGTAGTTTAACAAACTACTAAACTGAATCTCAAAAGTACTAATGACACTTTAAAACATCACATCAAAATGACTACTCTAATAACAAACAACTAATGACTACTCTAATAACAAACTATACAAGTTTACCAAACTGGAACAAAGATATTCTATTCACTACAAATATTGAGAGAACATAAAGAGAACTATGTAAAACTCTCTAAAGTATTATAAAACAAAGCAGTCTTTTAAAACTATCTTCATGGGAGGAAGCTTGATCCAATAATCATATAAATCAACTTGCACAAGCTCAACTACCAGTCTTCCTAGTTAGTCTACTTTCCAGGCACTCTGAATCACTATTCTAAACTAAAGTCCTATTAATACAAGAAAGACTATGTACAATACAACATAATATGCTAAATGGGTCTGATCTATTAGACTACCCTATGTCAATATTCTAGGTAGGTCCATGGTGGACAGACCACAGATTCCTCTATCTACATCTTAGGTCCAGTCTCCTCACTTTCTGGAGTTCGGAGTTGCTAAACCCTTTCACATCGAAGTCTTAATCTACTTATTTATATAATAATATATATATATATATATATACATGATTCAAAGGTTCAAGTACCAAAACTGATCATGTTTAAAAGTAATACAATAAAGTTATAGATACAGTAAATATCCAATAGAAAGCCAAACAGACAGTTACTTACTCTGTTCGAAAGCTAAAACGGTGCACCATGCTATAATAAAGCATTACAATACTCTTGCTTTATAATAACCAACTAAACTGCTAAATACTATGGATGGAATACCAGTAAAATGTATTACTTTAGCATGAATACATAAAATATACAATATACATGTATACATACTAATATCAAAATACATAGATAGAAATGATATTGTCTTACCTGGAAATAATCAAAGATGAGGAGAAACAAGTCAGTTGGTGTACTCAGTGCTCACTCAAAATGTAGAATGACACATGTTGTACACTATTCATGCTGACCGATCCCTGCTCAAGTCTTAATCTCCAAGTTCGTCCATTTATGCTGGTAGGGTAATGTTTACTAAACTGGGGGATTAATCCTTAGTCTGTAATTCTGAGGGTAGAGTTTCTTTGTGCTCACTGGACATAGCAAACTCATATAAACTTACTAAACAATACAAAGTTAGGAACAAAGGGGTGGGCATTTACTAACTAAAGTGGAGTGGGCATTTATTAGTGAGTCATCAAACATCAAAGACTATATCTCTATAGGGGTATAACACCTTCCCCCACCAAAAAAAATAAATGTCCACTTGACACTCAAACAATGTCATAACTGTAAGGGAAAGAAACAAAAAAAATCCCAATGTTTAAACCAAGAAAATATACCATGCACTGATATTCCTTCAACTGTTACATGGTGTAACATAGTCATTATATAGTCGTGCTATATAAATCTATCGATAAAGTAAGTAAGTCAGGGTGTTAACGGTCCCAACTTGAATCTATAGATCCTTAATACTAACTCAATAGAAAGAGAATATATCCCTAATAACATATCAACTATGACAAAATTAATGAGTCATACCTTGTGAGAAACCCTCTTGTACAACATAAGTACTAATTTGTCAAATGCTGCAAAGGTTATCTCCTATCCTGTTACACTGCTAGGCTGTTTGAGAAACCCTCTTGTACAACATAAATACTAATTTGTCAAATGCTGCAAAGGTTATCTCCTATCCTGTTACACTGCGCAGTGCTTCTTCTTGTAGACTCATTAAAGTTTCTGTTTTGGAATCTTCACATATACATATATTAACTTGCATTTAGACTTTTCAGTTATACATCTTCAGTCAAACTTTTCTGTACATTCAATTTCAACCTCCTACCGGTGACGTAGCCTCTTAGCTATACTCATGCTCTCAGTCATCTTTTCGTCCATGCAGCAAGTACGATCTCTCTGTCGTCTTCGACCTTGTACGATGTCCTCACTTAAGCTTCTCATGACCTTCAGCATCCACCGGTCCTAAGTTCTGCGTTGATTGAAATTAAATGTTCTTAAAGCTGATATTCTCTAATTTTGGGGTGAAACCTGTTGTCTTGCGGCGAATGGTGGCCACGCTTGAAGTCCATCATTGTCGGTTGGCTGCTACTGATATCCAGCCTGTCTTGCTTGGTATTGCGGTCCCGTCACGAACGGCCATGGGTTCGTCTGAGGAACCTCTATCCCAGGACCTGTTCCTCCATCTTCTTCCTCGGTGACTTCCTCACTGAGCAGAGATCGTTTGTTGAGACGCCGCAGTCCCGATAATCCCTTGGTCTGCGCCGTGACAACAACCTCACTGGACACTATTAGAAGCGTTGCAGCTGCCTGAAGCTCTTCCTCTGTGCTTGCGGCTATCCTCCCAAGCACGTCTTCCCTGAGCCCTTCGAAGCCTGCCATCTTCAGTTCTAGTCCCTGGTCTGCCCTAGAAGAGGTCACCTAAGAGTTTGATGGAGACGAAGCTAGGTGGTCATAGTGGTGACCCACACTAGTCCCCTAGGTTGTGGATGATGCATTGGCATTGAGATGACAGTCAGTTAATTTATCATCTTCAAGCCAAACACCATCCGGGCAGTGCCTCCAAAATGTTACACCCCCATGGCGTGTAGGGATGGTTACTGTAAATAACTGGAAATAATCAAAGATGAGGAGAAACAAGTCAGTTGGTGTACTCAGTGCTCACTCAAAATGTAGAATGACACATTTATTATCTCCATAATAAATATCAACGAATGACAGAAATCATCATACAATAACAATATTGTCAGAACAAACCTTCTAGAATTATAATGTTTTCCGTCTCCTTATCCTAATGGATACATAACCATAACAATTAATATCAAACGTCTTGTACATCACACTTCTTAACAATTTCATCCTTAAGTATGTTCCTTTGAAATTGCTAAATACTACCTGTGAATGTATTCTATACGCTAACCAATTACAATATATATTATATACAAACCCGAGAACTAACCCGGATCATGTTTATACTAAAGATACCATGTTCATATAAACCATGACTTTTCCTTTAACTATCCTTATGCTCTCATGAACATACTATTCATAAAGAAGTCCTACTATTATTATAAAACGGTATCCAAGTAAACTCCCTTAAATAATCAAGGATTATTTAATACAAGTTCTATTATATCATCCAATAAAACTAACAATTAATTATAAGAAATAACCTTAAAGTGTAGTTTAACAAACTACTAAACTGAATCTCAAAAGTACTAATGACACTTTAAAACATCACATCAAAATGACTACTCTAATAACAAACAACTAATGACTACTCTAATAACAAACTATACAAGTTTACCAAACTGGAACAAAGATATTCTATTCACTACAAATATTGAGAGAACATAAAGAGAACTATGTAAAACTCTCTAAAGTATTATAAAACAAAGCAGTCTTTTAAAACTATCTTCATGGGAGGAAGCTTGATCCAATAATCATATAAATCAACTTGCACAAGCTCAACTACCAGTCTTCCTAGTTAGTCTACTTTCCAGGCACTCTGAATCACTATTCTAAACTAAAGTCCTATTAATACAAGAAAGACTATGTACAATACAACATAATATGCTAAATGGGTCTGATCTATTAGACTACCCTATGTCAATATTCTAGGTAGGTCCATGGTGGACAGACCACAGATTCCTCTATCTACATCTTAGGTCCAGTCTCCTCACTTTCTGGAGTTCGGAGTTGCTAAACCCTTTCACATCGAAGTCTTAATCTACTTATTTATATAATAATATATATATATATATATATACATGATTCAAAGGTTCAAGTACCAAAACTGATCATGTTTAAAAGTAATACAATAAAGTTATAGATACAGTAAATATCCAATAGAAAGCCAAACAGACAGTTACTTACTCTGTTCGAAAGCTAAAACGGTGCACCATGCTATAATAAAGCATTACAATACTCTTGCTTTATAATAACCAACTAAACTGCTAAATACTATGGATGGAATACCAGTAAAATGTATTACTTTAGCATGAATACATAAAATATACAATATACATGTATACATACTAATATCAAAATACATAGATAGAAATGATATTGTCTTACCTGGAAATAATCAAAGATGAGGAGAAACAAGTCAGTTGGTGTACTCAGTGCTCACTCAAAATGTAGAATGACACATGTTGTACACTATTCATGCTGACCGATCCCTGCTCAAGTCTTAATCTCCAAGTTCGTCCATTTATGCTGGTAGGGTAATGTTTACTAAACTGGGGGATTAATCCTTAGTCTGTAATTCTGAGGGTAGAGTTTCTTTGTGCTCACTGGACATAGCAAACTCATATAAACTTACTAAACAATACAAAGTTAGGAACAAAGGGGTGGGCATTTACTAACTAAAGTGGAGTGGGCATTTATTAGTGAGTCATCAAACATCAAAGACTATATCTCTATAGGGGTATAACATTTAAACTGGATGGAGCGTGCTCTTTGATTGATGTGACATGACCTTCAATGCGCAATGGCTCTACTGCGCATTTTACGAGCAGTAGTTAATCACGAAACGATTAACGATCGCACCGAAATTTCTGTGTGTGAAAGGCTCGTGATTAGTTTAAACACGTTCGAAACACGTTTACACTAGTCATGTTTATAGAATTTTAGCTGTGTGTGAAAAGGCTGTTAGTGCTAACGCCCTTCTGCTTAATGTTTCATTATTGACCTGAAATTCGAGCTAACGTTCTTCTGCCAGCCAGACGAGACTTCTCATATTTCACATTGTTTGATTTTTTCATTTTACCTGTATAACATATTGATGATTTATGAGAACACGTCGTTACCTTTGCCCTCTCACGATTCAAACGACAATGTCATAACCAATATCCTATTGTAGTAATCGATAGGCTTTTCATATTTGTCATTTTTTTAAAACCTGTTTTCAATTACGAATTTGTGTCTTTCCAAATTCCTGGCATATCTGATGAATATTAAACCCTCCTCTCATTTTTCTGATGACAGCTTATTCCAAATTGTAAACGAGCAAATGATATGAAATAGAAATAATAATAAAGAATGCATAATAATTGTAAAGGGAATTCGAAGCAAATTATTGAAATTCCAATATGATACATGTGTTGTTAGCAATACAATGGAGGGTATATACGATGAAATAATTAAAGCTCTATTGGCCTTGTGCGCTGTCATACACTCTGTCTAGAATTTGATACAGAATCAGTCAAAACTGTGAGATTCTATTTGCGGAAAGGTCTAAATATAGAGGGAGTGGGAGGGAAGTATTCCGTCGGTTAATCGAATGAGGTTTTCCTTTTGCTGCTTGAAAGGTCTCCCCTAAGACTCCACATAAAGCTATGGTCACAAATCAGAGCAGCGACCGACTGATCAGTAGCCTGCTCGGTCGCTGCTGGAATTAAGCATCGCCCAGCAATTAGGTCGGTGCCCGGGCGGCGACCGCCCAGGCACCGAGCGTATTTTGGGCGGTGAGTGAAAAATGAGCAGGCGCCGCCCAAATTTTAACTGCGCGCTAAAACTTCAGCGGCGACCGAGCGATGCCCTAAAAACAAGCGGTGCCTGGGCGGCCGCCGCTCGGTGGCCGGGCAGCCGCCGGGCAGAATTGGTTAAAAACTCGCCGCTCGGCCGCCGAGCAGTCTACTTTTGGGTAATGTGACCATAGCATAATACAGGGTCTTTTTATAAGTCAGTTAGAAAACTATACATTGTAATAGCATTATCCGTTCATGTCAATTCTCTCATTCCCGCTTCATGATTACAAAAATAATGATGACAGTGTAAAAATTATGATGATTTAATGAGACCTTGTAGACGTCGCCAAGGTCTGGTTATTATCATATTAATATAGATGTTTTGATGAACTAAAGGGTTTGTAACGGTGCGTGTGGATTCATGTTTCTAAATTAATACCAATTGTAGATAGCAGATCAGTCAAATTTAAAAGAGTGAAATGTACTTACGATCTTCCGAGGCACAGAACTCAGTTGGTTGCTCCTGTTCTTGTGGCGTTGTTTTTCGTAATTTGGCAAATATTCGTTTGTAGATAATATGCGGATTGGCATGTCGGTTATCCGAATCTCTTCTGATTCGGGCTGCATGGTGATGTTCAAGAGGTTTGATATAAAATTCCGAATCCCCATGGCTTATGACACCCCTCTGGTCGGAGAGAGAGAGAGAGAGAGATAGATGAAAGTTATAGTTATATGCAACTGTTTTCGATTATTTGGATTGATAACTATAACTATCATAAACGTTTAGAAGATGTTGAGCTAATTGCCCTTTAGTGATTTTAAATGTTAACATTATACTTTTTTCAATTCTTTGCAATGTAATTTTATTACGGTTATATCATTATTCAGTTTCTGTTTCCATAAAATTATACTTCCGTTTTAATCATGAGCATTGCGGCAGCAGTGGCAGCGGTGTTGTAAATAGAAATAGGACTAATATAATAACATTCTAAAATTGTAAGAGAGAACAAAAATGTACTTGTCGTTCGAATTCATACGACGTGGGACGTATTGGCGATTTGGAAGATGAAATATGGCTACAGTCTATTATTGAGCTCAGTCGTACTTTAGAATAAGTCTAAAGGCTAGCCAACATTTGTCGTAAAGAACCTCTGTCGATGCAGAGTATGACTGTATTTGAAATATTGAGGAGACCTCCAATTAAATAATGGGGTATAAAGCGGAAAATGAAGACCCTATTAAGATAATGGAATTGTAATTTAAGAGGACTCATGAAAGGAACTCTAAATACTGCAAGGAGTTCATCTCATGTTAAGAGATAACTGTTACGACATTAGCCTGTCTATAATGTCCTGTATCAATTAGCATTAATTACTGACAAGCACGGATAGCATCCGAACAACATAAATCATTCTATCAAAAGAGGATGTGATATAAAGCTGCTTTTTGAGGGATGAACTCAAGTGGACATCATCATTGGGATGATTTATATTCTATCGAAAATCTTGAAAACAAATTTATTTGCCTCCGACCTGACCTGAGGCAAGTTTGGCTAAATTTGGGTCCAAAGTCAAATGACCAGTTCACTGCAAATGAACCGTGATATTGAATCTTCCGAGTTGGAGGTTGCAGGAAATACCTCATTCTGATATTTTGTACTAAGCCCCCACAATACGAAGAACAGAGAAACACTACCTTGACTGACTTACAACGAAGGAGGATGAAAAGAAGACTATAATAGCTATAAAAACTTTCCGATTGTGACTAAATCATGTTAACAAAAATGTAAGCAACGCAAGCAAACTTTGAATTCGATGAAAGAATTGACAGCTTGAAAGCTAAAGGAACTAAATCTAAAGTGAAGAAGAAAAAAGAACGAATAAATAAACTATGAAGTCAATGAATATTGTCAGATAATCAGGGTGTGTTTTTTAACGCACAAAGAAAGAAAGATAAAAACATATTCTCCTCCTCCTCCTCATGATTCAACTCTGATAACTTGCTCTCATAAAAAACATGTACAATCGTAGAGCTTCGTTTTATTTCCTGAGAGTGGATAAAAAGTAATTTATTTTGATATGCATGAACTCTCGGACTCGAGAACATTACCAGGGTAATTTCCGAATCTCCCACTTCTTGAGACACTGAAAGTGGACCGATGTAAGGAAATCGTTTATCGTTTTCGACATTTTAGTTTCCATAAACACATTTGTATTCCCTCTACACAGGCGTTTCTTCTAATCCTTGAGATTCTTTTGGTGGATGAGACTGATGGAGGTTAAGGGAAATCAGATTGAATTTGATATGCAGAATTCATGCAGAATTCGCGGTCAATCTCTTTAGATAAAATCTTTCTCCGTACAGGTTTTGTACACTTAAAAAATAAATAAATAGCACATTCTCAGAATAAACACCCCTCTTCATAATAGTTTGAATTGAATGTCATTTAATGTTTAAATATAGCACTTCTTGTATAGTTTTTAGAAGCAGTTAGGCATTTATTCTGGCTTTAAACATCTGTTCAGAAGATGGAAAATTGCTTAAAGGATGTTAGAACCTGGGCATTTCAGAATAAGCTTTCTCTTAATGACTCTAAAACCGAATTTCTTCATTTTCATTCCAAGTTTTGTTCTCATGTCCCACAAATCAGTTTACGAATTGGGCAGTCTGTAATTAAGCCATCCGTTATGGCCCGTAATCTTGGTGTTGTTATGGATTCTTCCCTTACTTTGTCTAAAAATGTTGATGCCATTTGTAAATCTGCTTTTGTAGCTATAAGGAAAATAGGGAAAATTCGTAGGTTTCTCGACCAGAATACAGCCCATCGTCTTATCCATGCTTTCGTCACATCTAGGCTAGATTGTTGCAATTCCCTTCTCTTTGGTCTTCCTGCAAAAATAACCTCAAAGCTCCAGCGTATCCAAAACACAGCAGCTCGTCTTGTTTCTTGTGTTCCTCGTACTTCTCACATTACCCCTGTTCTTCAAAAACTTCACTGGCTTCCTATCACTTCTCGCATTACCTACAAAATCCTCCTCCTTACTTTCAAGACTTATCATGGTTTTGCTCCTTCATATCTTTCTGAACTCCTTCCTCGATACACTCCTGTCCGGACTTTGCGATCTGCTTCTCAATCTCTCCTCTCTCGGTCTCACACTATCTCATACAAACAGTACGGTCAACGTTCTTTCGTTTATGCAGCTGCTTTTCTTTGGAACAATCTCCCCCTTCAAATTCGCAATGCTAGCTCTGTAAATTCTTTTAAAACAATGCTAAAAACACATCTCTTTAAGTCTTGTTCCTGAATAGCTCTTTTGACCTTTTGCCTTTTAATATATTTTGTGTAGATTACCGTAGGATACTATTAATTTAAGAACTATTTGTATTTTGGTTGTAAGTGATTTGTAATTATGTACATGTATTATTTTCATTTGCAAAGTTTAATGGTAATTTAAATTGATATAATTTGTAATGCAAATTCTGTTTCCTTTACTTATCAGCTATTTTCTTCTAAACCGCTTAGAGGCAATTTTGCAATTTGCGGTATACAAATATCTTATTATTATTATTATTATAAAGATATGGTTAAGATTAAAAGACTCATACAAGGAGCAAGAGTTCACGGTCTTATGATATAAGAGACTTTTTACGAGACAGGTGTCTTCTATTGAACCAATTCTGTACTCTCACTTTCCTTTCATATAGTGACAGTAGGTGAATAATAGAAGAAAAAAATCAGCAGCTCTTTTTCAGAATCAAAAATATAAATAACTACTTGAAAGGTGTGAAATAAAGCCGTTAAAAGAGAAAGATTTTTGTAAAAGAATGTAGTCCACGTACACGCTGATGTATGAAGAGTAGAAGTTCTCTCTATCATGTCTATGGCTTTCGTAATTCATTTGAAAAGATGGAGCTTCGTATTTTCATATTTCATACTGTGATAACATTATTGTTTGATTGTTTAGTAATGAACAAAGCTCTTCGACTTGTCTGAAGAGTAAAATCATACATAAGGAAAAGACACTGTTCATTTTTTGTACTAAAATATTGTTGCTCAGTGTGTGGGCGTATACTTTCAACAGCAGGACTCGTATAATGGTCAACCTTGAACTTGAAATTATGAATGAATGCGTAGTGCGTACATCTAAAAAGTGGTATTCTTTCTTTTGATTACATAATTACCAAGGAGATGATAGAATGAAACAACGAAATACAATTACGTCTTTCAATACAATTGCATTGTCGTGATACAGACATAAGGAAGGGCTTGTACATGAACTTTCCATTATTTGACTCTTTAATTTGTTTTGTAACCTGAATTCGCCAAGCACGTCTCAATTATATCTCGATTATTAAAAATCACCATGAAAAACACAGAAATAGGTCGATCAGAAGAAATGGGACGGGTAGCATATTTCCTACATGAACCTTTATTTAAAAAAAAGGGTCGAAAATCTCTAACGGACATTCATTTTGAAAAAAATAATTATGAAAAGGAATTTTAATTATATTTTAAGGAAAGTAGGCTGCCACGAAGTATTACCGATATGACAAGTATGGGGTCGATAGGATGTTATCTGGATGTTAAACGGATTGGTCTTTAAACCAAACCAGATGTCCAGGCCATGTGGTTCATAGTTAAGATCTAGTTTGAAAAGCTGATTTTGGGAGCGGTTTTCTGACAGTTGCTGAAATTTAGAATCACTGCTTTCATTTCTAAATTTTAGTCTCGGAAATGTATGACTGATGTCTGCGGTTTAAGGAGACCGATCATGTTAAGGAAAGTAGTTGATATCTGTAAAGTAGTACATACCTGTCATTAATAGTTTAAAATGAGAACACGTGACACATGTGTAAGCAACATGTTCATGTAATTCATTCAAACTAGGAACATCAGGGATATGATATTTAGATAGAAAACCAGATACCAGAGGGGAGGGGGTGTTTCACAATGACGAAGATTGAATTTAAGTTTGACTTAACTATGGCTGGCCATTAATGCCACTGTTTGCCCAGCTGTTTGCTATCACCTTTAAGATATTTAGATATGTTTTCCTTCAATAATGAATTATCAAAAAACTTAAATTCTGTAGATTTGTGACCATGATGTGTACGTTCCTTGAGAGACAAATGCCAGTAAATGGTGAGAGTAAACAGTGGCGTGAACGGCCTGCCATATTTAAGTCCAACTTAAAATCAATCTTAGTCTTTTAGAAACACTCCCCACAAGGCCTAAATATTACCATCCACCGTCTTATGATACGATTAATCGGAGAAATAAGGTTTGACACTACGCCGATATTTTTGTTTAACATAAAATCTACGAACAAAAAATAAATCAAAATGTTCTTACCAAACCCTTACAAGTACTGATAGACGCCGAAGATTCTTTGCTGTGAGATATTAACTTTCCATAATAATGGCAGCCTCCGTTGACTAATCTTTCTCTTTGTATCACACCACCATCCCCTAGCCTGTCCACCGTCAATCCTCGACGTTGTAGCCAGACGTTTCTTTCCAGTTTTAAATGAAAATCATCACCAAATGCGCTAAATTTGACTTCATGATTTCTGGGATGGGCTGGTAACGAGTCTATACTTCGTTTATGTATTGCAGATTTATGGAATGTTGGTGAAAAGATATCATAATCTGAAAAATACAAATAAAATTATAAAATAATAATTCATTTTTAACAATATTTCATAGTATACAAAATGTATATACACTGTACGGGTAAAAAATAAAAAGGTTACGTGTTGCATTCAACACTAATAAATAAACGCAACTCCGAAACCAAACACACCTCCGCTTTTGGACACTCGGAGTTCGATTTAATCGCAACTTTCCAAGCAAAAAAAGCTCTATGAAATCATATCTAAGAGTGACAGATATTAGTGGTAGATGATAAGCCATTATTAACCATGGTAACATAAAGTTAGAGGTTGAAATAATTTTCAAATGCAGTAAAAGGGTAAACAAAATACAGAGAAAAAGTAGGAAGCTTAATGCAAGCCTTTAATACAAATGTTTTTTTTTTAACAAAATGCGTCAAACTTGATCATAATAGCTGCCAAGTTTGTCTGACTAGAATTAAATGAATATAATGACCATAACCTAATTCTGGCTCGAATCAGAACGAGTCATACGGGCGTTTTTAGAACAGTGGTACTCTCCAAAGCCAGAGGTAATGACATATGAGGATATTGAAGAAATGGATTGCATCCTCATATAAATATGCTTGGATAGAACGTGTCAACGTGAAGCAGGATGAATGGAAAATGAGCGTGAAAATTGTTGACTGAGAGATTGAATGGAAATGGTCACTTTTTAACAATTACTGCAAAGTCTGTCATCAACTTGATAACAAAACTTCTCAAGTCATAACCACTGGCATACGCATTTAGACTCTTCCTTTCAATTGCTTTTACTACCGTTTTTATTTCGAAAAATAAAATCGGAGAGCCGACAGAGACTTAAAAAAACACACACGTTCGGTTCGGATGGGGATGATAAGGAGTAGAACACCAATTTCAATGACAAATATCGAAGGGTTATATTTTGGGGATATTTCAATGAAGAGGTTTTTAGATGATTGTGGTGATAACAGATTTGAGATCATAGATAAACATTTGGAGTTTTAAGTTGCAGAGGGCAGGAATTCAATTTGAAAACACGTTATATATTTCATGTCGCATTGTCCATTATATGCCTACACATAATTGTCAACATGTACGGTTGCTTTAAATATAATTGAAAGTAAACAGAATTTGATGGGTTGCATCAATCTCGAGATTTATGGGGATTTGCGATCAATTTGTTTTTCTATTTTAATTTATATGGAAATATAAGCGAAATTGATAAATATGCGGGAATAACAAAACAAAATAAGGTAAGGAAGCAGAAAATGGGAGGGGGAGTGCTTCGAGGGAAGAATCAAAATATGAACATACAGAGACAGAGGAAAATTATAAAAACAACTCTCTGGGAGAAAATTGAACACTTTGGAAGGGGAAACAAAATAATAATAGTGGTGTTTTGTTCAAAATATGCATCGCAGCTCGGGGGTGAATTATTGTACAATAATAAACAAAATTATATGCCGGGTAACATGGTACACGTTCAATCTAGAAGGTATGTTTAGTGAAAAGACTAGCAAAGAGCTGAATATCCAGAACAAAATTAAATAATTTCTCACCTTCTATATGTTGATGATTTGTGTATATATTAATCTCCTCCTCAGATAAGTCAATGCGCCTCTGAAAAGATAGAAAACGTGTTGAAAGTTGTGAGATTATCTGATACCAGGTAAATGCAAGACTGTTTAACATGATTCACTATAAAATCATATTCATAGACATTAAACGTTCATATTCAAAATCAATTCAATCTACAAGTATAAACATATACAATTTATGTTAATGTATTCTTATATGATTGGAGTTATGAAAACAGTTAAAGTATAATAATAATCGTTATAACATAAAAATGTTTCTAGCAATATTCTATTAAATAATCTGTAAATAGGAGTGTAATAATGCATCAAAGGAAACACGAGTGGCCATCTCTTCTCGATTATTAATAGAAGAAGTAGCATCATATCATGAGATATAAGTTTAATTACTATTTTCTACTTAGTGACCTCGCAGCATTGCAATAGATAACCTTGGATTCCTTTCTGTGGATAGGCAGACGTCCCTTACAATCATAATACATGTATAATGTAAAGTCATTTTCATCTAAATCTCAAGCATTTTCCTAAAGCTCAGAATTTGTTGAATGCTTTAGATAACAAATATTAGAAGCTTTCATCAACAGTAGTTGCGTATATCTATTAATTTAAAGCATTTAATCCATACATGGTCCATGTACGACCCTCGAAGCAAGGCGAGAATACGTTTTCTACCTGATGGTCTCAAGTCGGTCACGCGCAATCGAATGTTAAATACATGAGCCTTTAATCTGATAATACCCGATTGATGAACTCAATGATCCTAAGGGAAAGAGGTAGTTTAGAGTGACAGGAGCTAGGGAGATGGGAGCACACAGCGTCACATAAAGCTAAACAGACGACACGATACCTGATTCATACGATGACAGATGATCGATATTTGATAATGTTGATGAGAGACTAGACACAATCGGATATGGCACACTTCCAAAGATTTTGGTAAGATTTCTTTAAAAAAATGAATCATTCTGTTATTCCTTTCATCTTCCAGTTTCCAAACAATTGATCGCATATTCGTTTTATTTCATTGAACTTGTCAAATAAGTAAAGATATTTCATTAAGTACCATAACAATATTATTAAGCAATTACCTAAATACATTGTGAAGAAGAGATAACCGATTCGCTAGAATACATTCCTAAAACCCTCTCATTTCCGCCTTTATTTGATTCATTTACTAAATGGCAAAGCGCCATAGAAAGGTGAGACGTGTTTGTTGAATACTTTATTAATTCATTTGTTTTATCCAGAACTATTATAATTTCATTATTAATTCACGGACTCGTTTTTTAATTTCCTCACTATTTCCGACCAAAGCATGATGAAATGCATTGGTTTTTACTTCCATCGTTACTTTTCAGCATCGCCGTTATTCTTTTCTTCATATTTTCATTGATGAATTCTGTCTGAATTACAGTCTCGAGGGTAATATAAAAATATAAGAGTGAACTTGAATCTGTGTACGCGAAAGACGCTGACACAGGCTAACGTATCATATAGAGCAGAGACTCAAAGAGAAAGGGAATCGGAATGAGAGGGGAAGAGAAAGAGAGAGAAACAGAGAAACAGAGAAACAGAGAGAGAGAGAGAGAGAGAGAGAGAGAGAGAGAGCGGTACTTATGTTCTTGTTCCATGACCTTGGCCAAAACACTCCGGACCCAACGAGCCATGGTTGATACAATATTTACAGTCGCTGCATGATTTTGTAATATTTGAATTGTTAGATCGCATTCCATGTTTTCACATGCCCTCCTGG